>JBBPFQ010725459.1:0-14272 GCA_037974815.1 Kaempferia elegans
CACTCTTCAATTTAAACAAGGATAAGTGGTTTGGATCTAGTTTTATAACCTTTATTTTCAAGTGAGATACCAGAAAAGAATAGAAAATATTATGGTCTGGAAGACCCTTCCCAACCCCGCATCGGTGGGAGCTTCATGGACCGGCTGCGCTTTATTTTAAAGGATTGATACCAGAAAAGAAGGGGATCCTTAGCATATCGGTAAAATTATTGTCATGTGACCTAGAGCGGGTTCGAGTCTCGGAAACAACCTCTTGCAAATCAAGGTAAGGTTGGTATAATAGACCCTTCTTCAAAACCCCGTATGGGTGAGAGCTTCATACACCGGATTGCCTTTTATTTTAAAGGTTTGGTACCATTGAGAGAAATAGAGAAGCAAGGTGCTTTGATGGTGAAATGGTAGACATGTGAGATTCAAACTTTCATGCCAATGAATGTGGCGGTTGACTATGACAATGTCAAGAAGAGAATTGAGAATTGGTCTTAATGAAGCTAATCACAGTGCAAAATATTGGAGTTTTTTTTTTTTCCTTTGCCATGGGCCTGTGCGATCAAGAAAATAGTCCATGTCATACGATAGAATTAGTTAAGCAACTTGGACTAACAATCACTTTTAAGAGAAAAATTAGAATTGCTAAATATGATGATCAGAAGGAGAATGAAAAGGACATGCTATGAAGAGCAAGATGAGTGGAATAAAATGCCAAAGAAATAGGAAATACAAAATTTCATATTTGGTATAATGGAAAAGTTAAATCATAAAAATGGAGTGGGTTATGCTAGTTAAAATTATAGGGATATGTTGTGAAACCGTAGATGTGTGCTGGAGATAGAACTGTAGTATTAAAATTGGGAATAGGAGATGAGTTATTAAATGCTATATATGTTTATTCTCCTCAAATAAAATTGAGATTGAATGTTATCAACTTATGTTCTGAGAATCCTTCATAGTATTGCTATTTATTTTCGTAACAATGCATCAACTTAAGTTTTCTGAAATTTAATCCAGATATTTAAATATACTTTTCCTGTTAGAAACATAAACCCAAATTCCGAAGTGTTTTAATTTTGTGAAATATGACTTTTCTAATCATCACTAAAGTCAAGAAGCTCAGAGCATCTTGCATAATTTTCAACTTAGTTACTTCTCATGCTAGCCTCCATAATGCGCAAGATCATGTAGTAGTCCTCTAAACATGTTCTTTACCTCAAACAATGCTTGTGCAGAACAAGAAGAACGCAAGAAGGAGAAAACCTGGTTATATGAGTTTTCTGGGAGGGCCCTGCTGGCTCTGAAGGTAACGTTTTATTTATTCGTTTTTTCTGAAAGCATGCGGCCCAATTATTTCTCTTTGTACTAGGCACTGTTGTATGGTGGCCTTGTACTTCGGTTTTGGGGAGTTCCTGTTGCAACAGTTCCTCAACATCTATTACAACCGTTTGGTAAGATATTTATAGGATATTTTTATTGTTTATGAATATTAAACATTTTGTGTTCCATTATAGACTTATAGTGATGCCTGAAGTGAGTTTGTGTAACATCTTTACATTTGTTTTGCATAGTTATTTTTTATTAAATTTGAGGCAGATCATATTGTACGTTGTTCTTTCATTTCTAGTTTATTTGTCTTCTGTGTTGTTGCGCTTATAAGAATTGAGACTTTTGTTAGTGAGATACAAGAACTATTGGAACTTGGAAGGCTTCTAAACAGAAATCTGTAAAATTGTGAAGTTTCTTGCTGGTGGATAATTTCCAGTATTAAGTGCAATAATGAGTTTGGTGTTAAAACTTTTGTTTTATTAAAAGAAAGGCTTAAAGCATTGCCTGCTTTTAAGATATTCAATTTCAATTGTTTTAAGAGAAAATTACTTTATTTGATCAGGAAAAAATTTCATTACTAGTAGTCCACTGGAAGTAATCAGTGATTTGGCAGACCAACCTGGTTTCTCATGTAAAAGAAATGAATTTGTGAAGTTGTTGATCTTTTTGAAATTAATTAGCAAAGAAACTATGGAAACTAGCTACCAAAAGTATGATGTGTTGTTTGCAGACTCTCCTCTTGGCTTTTGATCAGCAGAATGACCCCTTCAATGTTAGCTACAAGAGTTACACCAAAAGTAAATCAATTTTTGACTTGGCAATTTTTACAGTTCTAACTGGTAATGTGAAATTGATACATACTTGTAGAAGGAAATCAAATACTATTAGGATATTGATGATTGATTATAACTACTCAACTACATGAGCTTGGCATAGGATTTCTATTTTATAGACCATAACAATGCAGATCTTGGAGATTTTTGAGACTGTATATTGAAATATATGTATTCATTCAATCATACATGATAGGCAAGCTAGAAAAACTGTACTTGGCTACTTGCAAAAATCCATTCTTTATGTAGCGAGTTCAAAATAATAATTTAATCAACACATTAGCAGTAGAAAACTAAGTGCTATCCGGGTATATTTGATAATTGATTGCAGCTATTAAACTTCATCAGCCTGGCATTCGGAGTTCTAGACCCAAGCATTGGAGATTAGTTTTTGAGATTGTATTCATTTAATCATACATGGTAGGCGAGCTAGAGAATTATATACCTGCAAAAGTCTGTTCTTTATGCAGTGAGTTCTGAATACCTCTACTGGGATTCTTCAGCCAATCACTTCTTACCCGTGTCAGATATCAACATTCAGTCATTGACATTCAGCGGATACTCAATATTACTATTGGTTACGTTTTAAATTTCTTAAAACCTACCGGGATGGACACTCAGATACTCTTGTTGATTAATACTGAATGCTTTCACAGAACTAACTGAGATCTTCCCATTTGATCAGATTCAATTTGAAGAATCTGAATATGACACAAGCATCAGATCCACTTGAACTAATTTGATAGATGATGAGTCGAGGGTTTTGCCTCTATTTATAGTGTAATAAATGAAATACACAAAAAACGTGTTGGAAGACCTGTGGATGTCAAAATCTAGTTTGTCTGTCCATTGACTTGTTTAATTCTACTACGACCGCATCTTGCAATTTACCATTGCTCAAAGTTGATGTCTTTTGCTGGTGTTGGCAGGCAAAGTATTGTCCTGGAAGTCTGGAAATGCTGCCACAGGCCAAATCATGGTAGATTCATTACTTGAATTGTCTGGAAATACAAAGACTCGTAGAATTTAGTTGCGGGAATTTTGTTTCCTTTGTTCTAAATGCAGGTCGGCATAATTCCATGGCTGGTTTTAACTTCTCGTGTCAGCAAATTCTTGTGGCAAAAGTTTCAAAAAACGTTTTTCAACAGTTAAACATAGGACTACCTTGACAAACCCAAGATTTTGTCTGGTATGTAGCTTATCAATCCTGTTTTTGCAGTATTACAAAATGGATTGCCTTTTTACCTTTCTTGTCTATGTGCAGATCTTTTCCTCTATTTTTTTGTGTATCATGTCTCTGAATTGGTCAATAAACTTACGAAGCTGTATACATTTCGCATCGAGGCACTTAATTTGCAGCGGCAACACTCCATGTGCTGAACTGCTTTTTCCAGGTTTATGCTATATTTTTCTGACTCCAACATGTAAAAGCTGTTTTGTACAACATTTTTTGAAAGGAGTGAGAAAGTGATTTTTCCTGACCATTTTGTCTGATAAATTGTATACTTTAGCAGTATCTGTGATAAATAATGCTTCCAGTATGTTATAGCAACCATGCTCTTGCCGAAACAATGAAGTTATCTTTATTTTCATTCTATAATTTATAGAACAAGAAAGCGTGTATTGAAGGTTTCATTCAAATGTCTGGTTTAACAGGAGCAAGACAGTCAGAATTGCCATTTTAGATTTCATTCAAATGTTTGGATGACCAAATTGCATTTGGAATGATCATTTCAATCTCTACTAGTCTGACAATTTTATTTCATCCATTCGCTCATAAACAAACCATCTTTAACAAGATCATCATCATCATCAACAAGACAAATATAAATGAAAATCAATCATTGAAATCTTTATTGTATTTGAATACAGTGATACTGAGGCATCAATTAACCTATTGATGGAAATGAAAATGAATTCCATAAAGAAATATATTTTCAAATAGTCACTAGAAATCAGCAAGAAACACACTTGATTGAAACATTATAATCTCTTTGGGCAAATATCAAAGAAGTTTTCTATTTTTATTATTAGAATCACGACGTTTTTCATTTTATTAAAATAACATTTCATTCCACTCAGCATATTTTTTATATTAAAAAAACACCTTCTTCATTTTATCAAAATAACAACTTATCCTACCTCAGCATATTTTTTAATTAGAAAAATATCTTTAATATTTTAATATGGATATTTTCTCTAGTCAATATTATTATATTATAATAACTGTGAACTATAATTGTTAAATATAAATAATTTATTTATAGTCACATTAATTAATATTATATTGTACTAATTACATAATTGTAAATGTAGTAGTTAGAATTGTAAATGCTACCACATACAATTTATTTTTATCAATATTATATTATACTAGTTACAAAATATCAATTATGAAATGATAGGTGTTACGTCCATATAAATACTATGAGATCATAATTGTTACAACACTACTGTTATAACATTGTGAAATATAAAAATATTTTTAGAAATAAAAATAGGAATGAGATATTATTTGAATAATAAATAAAATAGTATTGTTCTTTTGACAATTCTAATAAATAAAATAGTGTTGGGATTTATAGTTTTATCTGATAAGCGAATATATATATATATATATAATATCCCTAAAAAGAAGCTGAAGCACAATTCAAGCCCAAGACCAAGTTGAAGCCCAATTCGAAGCCCAATAAACTGAGCCGAGAGAGAAGCCCTTCTCACTTAGGCACGCGCATGCAACTTCCTCACGCAGATATCACGTGCCACCCTTTATTGCCGCGGCTTCCCATCACGTGCGACATATCCTTCCGGGCAAGAGAGGAAAACAACGGAGAGACCGGGGAGAGAGAGAGAGAGAGAGGGGGAGAGAGAGAAAGAGAGGAGCGGGGCATCCGGAATGGGCAACACGAAGGCACCCACAGCGACAAGGAAGACGAAGAAGAAGGGGCGGCCCTCTCTCCTGGACCTCCAGCGCCGTAGTCTACGCCTTCAGCAGCAGCAACAGCAGCAGCACGATCCTAGCCCCGATGATGATCCCCGACACCGCGACGCAGCCGCGGCGGTGGCGGACGACGACGATGACGAAGAGTCCGACGAGGGGAGGCGGGAGAAGAAGCTTCGCCTCGTACTTCGCCTCCACAACAACCCTAACACCGATTCGGCTGTATCTGGCTCCGAATCGGATGACCGCAGAAGCAGAAAGCTCGGGGCCGCCCGGAATGATGCCCAGGTACTTTGATCTCAATTCTTTTCCTCTCTCTACCTCTCTCCTATTGTAGATCTGTCTAGGAAAAATTGGGAATTTGATGGTCTGGAAAGGCGCAAACAATTTGATTTTTTTTATTGGAGGATTTTGTGGCAAATCTGATGCTGATTTGATTTCCGTGCTGTTTCGGCTTCGAATCGGAAGTGTTTGCGTGCTTCTCGGGTGGTGTATTTCTTCGGATGGAGGGATCCTTGGTTTTCGTTCTGTTTCCCTTTTTATTCTTTTCGTTTTCGTTTGAGAGGGAGAGCGAGCGTGTGGTGGTGGATTTGACTTGGTCAACCTCCTCCAGGTAACATGTTTCTCGTATGGAAAAAAGGGATATCCTTTTCTATCTTTTCGGTTTTTTTCTCTCACCTGATGATCTTTTTCCGCTACCAATCCCCTTTTAGTTCCTGATCATGCTTTATGATTCCATTTTTACTGATATGGTCTGCGTTAATTTCCCTTATTTCAGATAGAAAGGCAGAATCCTACATCGAAAGTGACGGATCTTCCACAAGGTTTGATATTTCACTCAATCATTTATTTAGTGGTAATAGTAAATCAAAGAAAAGGAATTTTGTGGCTTTCATTATTTAAACCTTTCTCAGTGATGAATGTTTGTGTCATTAACTGCAGATTTTGGACCCACTACACCATTACCGGACAAAAAGTTGTTAGTTTTTATCTTGGATAGGTTGCAGAAGTGAGTTCTGTGCTTTCTTTGTTTGATTCTCACCAGAGCTTCCTTCTTCCCCTTCTTGGATTTTGGCCCATGTGTATGTTCTGTTCAATATGTATCTTTCCATTAGATTTATTGCTTTGTTATAACCATATCAGGAAAGATACTTATGGCGTCTTTGCGGAACCTGTTGACCCTGAGGAGGTGCGTTGTCTTTGAATATGATTACCTTCTTCAGTAGGTATCCATTGATTGCATCCTATATTGGCTGTTGTGGCAGCTTCCAGATTATCATGACATTATCAAACATCCCATGGATTTTGCTACGATAAGGAAGAAGCTTTCAGATGGAGCTTATGCCAACCTAGAGCAGTTTGAGGTAAGTTACTACAAATGCTGGATGCAGATTTTATCTGTAGACTATTATTTACCTGATCTTTCTTACCAAAATGCTCTCAGAAGCTGTGGTGTTTTATATATATCATGCCCTTACTTGGAAATTCCCCTTTAACAAAGAAACTGTACACTAATTAATAGTATGATTATCAGGAATTCTAGAAACATCAAAGGACAATGTATGTGAAGTCCTTCATCTTTTTGTCCTTTGTGCAGTGTGCGACAGAGCCTTTATCTCCTTTTCTATTCGACTTCCATGTTAACTTGGACTTAGCTTACGTTTTGTTTTTCTTTTTTCTTTTTCATTTTGCTGAGTAGCATCTGACTCAATCTGCAGCTTTCGGTTGTATATTTATTTTTCTGTCAAGACATTCCTTGTTATCCTGAAAATGAAAAGAAAGTTGCATAATGTTTTTGTTTCTATAAATTATCAATTAATAAGTTAACCTTTTTTTGTTTTTATGAATGCCATTTAATAGTTACATTACTGTAATTTTTCCTACAAAAGAGGTCATGAATTTTCCTGCCAAGGATGCTTTTACATAAACATATATAATTATGTTTTTATTTAATTCATTCCATGAAAAAGTGTAATTGGGTTTGTAGCTTATTTGCTGCAATTGGAGAAAGTTAGCATAAAGTTGTTGTCCTTGAAATACTAGCAGATTTTTTTCTTTTTTTAATGTACATTCGCCTAGACTTTTCTTGTTTATCCAATGATTGAGAACTATCATGTAGTCAGGTACCATTATGCTTTGACTTTAGAATTCGGTGCTTCACAGTAGATGAAAATGTTTTGCTAGATTTTCAGCAAAAGTCTAATATTCGAGGCTCAGATTATTTGTCTATTTTTTTCCCTCTCTACTCTCCACTTAAAAGGCTTTTCATTTAACTATTTATGTCCAAAGAAGCACTTCTAAGTTGATACAAAAATTACTTGGTGCTGAGTGAAGAGGCACCTTACCACAATTTGTGTTGGGATGTTCCTTTATTTCTCTAAAATTTCTTAACACAGGTTTAAATTTATTTTGGTTGCTACATTTGCTTCTCTTTCAATTTTCTCCATTTATTCCAAAAGTTTATTGTCTGAATTTAGGTATATATATATATATATATATATATATTTAAAAAAATCAATTAACCCCAACTGACTTTAAATCTATAATGATGAGATTTTCTTCTTTATCTCCAAGGTCATCGTGATCTTCAGGCCATACTAATCCAGACTATTTGTGATCTGTTGCACAAATCTTATCTCTTCATTGAACTCTATATTTAGCTAAATCACTCGTATTATTCAATTATTGGATCATTTCTAATTATGTTGTATAGAATGATTTCTCTCTACCCCTTACTCTTCAATTCTAATCAGTTCAAATTGTCGGATTCATTGTTTGGAACATGCTCATATCATTTTTATTTCCTCTCATAATGTTTGGAGCTGCACCTAATTTCCCCCCGAAGGTACTAATTTTGTTTACTTTATCTTTTATAGTAACCCCATCCATCTTATGACTCTCCTCTCTATTACAGGAGCGACAAACATTTTTTCTACTTGTGTCTTCCTGCGGATGAGTTAGTAGTTTAGTTTGTTAAGTTTATGATGAATTCTTCATCCAACATGGACCAAATACCTCTTCCACCTTTGCCATCTGGCAGCCATCAATTGTTGTTTTTGTTCTTTCTTTGTTGCAGTTCCCCCTTGCCCATCTCCCATCCAAGTAAACCAAGCCTAAAATTTTTGAAGTTAGTTAGTAACTTTGGAAAAGAAAAGAGATGGTTGTTGTAATAGATGGACTACAAATTCTTGTTACTTAGAGTTTTAGGTATATTATTTATTAAGGAGATGTCATGAAATTATCATTATTAGGAAAGTATCTAGTTGAAATAGAAAGGATGTTCTCAAATTTTGTGTCATCATCGTGTGTTCCTTGGCTAAAAATAAAGTTTTGTAGAGTGTGATACAACCAACTGTAAGTGTTTAGTAGGGAGGAAGTGTTTATAGGTCAAAATGCTGAGGTGCTATTGTGGTGTTATTTGGATCATTTTTAAAAAAAATAACTTTTACTAAACAGCAATTGGTGTGATCCCAATTACATGATTAAATGAGATAAATAAGTTAGATTGTTTGTATTTTTTTAAACATTACTCACTTGATGGTGGTTATTGATATTGGATTGATATGATCGAAGTATATGTTGTAATACTGCTACTAGTATTAGAACTAGTTAGAGTGTAACTGATGCTTCCCTGTGAGTGTTGGTTTATATCAATGATTATCTTTTCAAGTCCAAGCCCTTATCCCTTTACATTAGTCTAGAAGGAAAAAGAAAATACATTGATAAAGTATTTGACATGTACTGACATAGTATTGTATAGGTTTCACATCTTTAGCATACTCAATATAAACTCAACAAGCAATCTGAATTATTCATGCTTCATAAGCTCGCTATCTTTTTCTCTAGTAGCAAGGGATAGTAGAAGTGGAAATGTAATGCTTGACCTGCTAGTATTGCTTTCACAACTTAGAGATTCAAAGTTTTTTGGATCCAATCTCACCTCTTAGCACAAGGTCATTGCCTATGCCATTCCGAAGGTTATAATGTTTGTTTGATCTTTCAGTTAGCTTTGTTGCTCTGGTAGCCGTATGACACTGACGCTGGATTTAAGAGATGGATTCCTAGGGAGTAGGAAGGCAATAAAAAACTGTCAAGGAGAGGAAGAGGGCTTAACTGATATGCCCATCCCCTATGTAATATTATACAGGATTAAGGTTCTGAATGGGTTGGATGGCTCCAATTTCATCCCTATTGGCAAGGCTTTCATTGACCTTTGAGGCTGTTAGGAAGAATTCTTCCCTCCAGCTTTTGTTGTTCTCCACTTTGTTTTTTCACATGGTACAGGCATGCTTTTAATGAGCATTTTATAGATAATTTGATTTTGGCAATAAAAAAATTATGATAATAATCATAGATGTGTTTATAATATTAGATTAAGTAAGGTAAAGAAGCTTTAAAAAGAATTAAAGTAGATGAATGTGTATGCCCCATTGATGTTACTATTGAAGTTTGGTAGAATTTAGGTGATCAAGGTATAATTTGGTTAGTGATACATATTGTTGTTCTAATTGTAAAGTTTGATGAGTCATAAAAGAGTTATTGAAAAAAGAATGAGAGATGTTACAAATATTTCTGAGAATTAATTGACTGTCATATTTAGATGATTAACTATATCATATTTGGATGATTAAATATAGATGCTATTTATTTTTATAAGATGAATGATGGAAAAAATATAAAGAAAAGTAGAAGCATTTACATATGATTTTTATGGATTTATAGAAAGCTAATAGAGTACTTAGACATCTATTAAATTGAAATTTGAAGCGGAAACTTGAAAGGAATTTGTAGTGGTAAGGGCGCTTAGTTGTCTCTCAAGCACCCACAGTTCGATTCTCAGCTACGGGGCATTTGCAGGAATTTTTCCTCCAAATGGGGCTCACAACTAAGGGATGCTGGCCTTCTTGGCCGCCCACCACGAGTGCTTCCCGATTTACTCTAGTGGCCGGTGGGAAACTTTTGTGGGGTCGGGCCGGTCACCCATACTCGACGTTACCCAGCCTGGTTAATCATTTTTTTTTTAAAGGAATTTGTAGTAATTACATTAACGTGATAAAAGATATATAAGATAATGTTTACTAGCATTATAGCTACTTGGAGTGTGACAAGTGATTTTCTTATAGTGAACCAGAAACTATGTTATTTTGTGTTAGTACTTGATGAGCCAATACATCATATTCAACATAAACCTCAGGGTATGCCGACCAAGTCATTATTGGGATATTTGATGAGTGTAATTGATTATATTCAAATCTTGAATTATGTAGAAAAAATTTAGAAATTGAAGTCTTTATGATCAATAGAACAAATTAAACAAGGAATATATGAAATGTTGCTTGAGTAATAACAAAAGAATCAATGAAATAGTTAAGATGGATAAGAACGAAATCTTTATAAAAGTTATGAATAGCTTAGATTTATTATTCATCTAGGAAGAGATATTAACGAGAGGCTTTTGGAGGCTTTTCTGATCATCATGTTCTTTGACTAAAAGATTTTTTTAGAAATTGTGGTACAATCCATTATATTTTATGTAATATATGGATGTCCTAATTTGCAAATATGAAGTAATGTGTACAAATAGTTAATATAACTAGGCACAATCCAACATATTTTATGTAATAGAGTGATGTACTAATTTGCAAATATGAAGCAACGCCTACAAATATAATATAACAGTGATGACAAATTGACAATAGTAAGATGGATGCATTGATTTAGTTGATAAAATGAGAGAAAATATGTTGAGATGGCATAAACATGTTCAAAAGTGAACAATAGATCTTATATCTAGAGTTGAATCTCTTACATCAAAGGTGTGGAAAATAGAGGGGGGCCTAAGAAAATTTTAGTCTATTAATTATAGGGTTGGTTTTGACTGTTACTTGTGATATAGTCTTGTATAAAACTTAACAGAGGGATACTGTTAATGTAGCTGGATCCAAATAGTCTGGACAAATACAGCTTGATCATGAGGTACTCACATTTTCTAATAGTACTAGGAGCCCTATAGATAAAAGACCACCTAGTTGGCACAACCTCTGGGTGGAACTCAGACTTGATCATTCTGAAAGGAAATATTATAGCCACAAATCAAACATGTGTGCTGGTGATAACAGTCTTACCATCTAATGTGATTTACATCTAGAACTGATCATATTTGAGCCCTGTAGTCACTGTCACAATGAAAAAGAGCTGTTTATTTGTTTAGCTTGTGGGTATTGTAAGAGGCTTTTAGTGACTTTTTTTTTTCCTTGTGCTTCAAAATTCAACTAAAATCTCTCTCAGAACATGTTTCATCTACTGCCGCACTGCAGTTTTACCATGTTGTTCTAGTTTTCTGAATTTGAATTGGAATTGATATGTTAGTAATCAAGTATTGAACAAGAAACACAATTATTTTAACTTAAGCTCTTGGGATTGATATATTTTTCCCACTGTATAAGATCTTATGCCTGAAATTTTCAAGACAATCATCTTTGGATCGCTTCTACATTGCAGTTTTAGCATGTTGTAAATAATTTTCCATGTGCCGCACTTGATGATATCTATTACGGGCCTTACGTGATTTATTCCGTCTTCATTATCATAT
This sequence comes from Kaempferia elegans, assembly GCA_037974815.1. NCBI lineage: Eukaryota > Viridiplantae > Streptophyta > Magnoliopsida > Zingiberales > Zingiberaceae > Kaempferia > Kaempferia elegans. The sequence goes on from JBBPFQ010725459.1 coordinate 11,687, forward strand.
CGGAAGTGACATTCCATTTATCTGAAAACATTTTTATTTCATGTTTTTTTGCAGCAAGATGTTTTTTTAATCAGCTTAAATGCAATGCAATACAATGGATCAGACACAATTTACTACAGACAGGTGTCAGCTGTCTCTTTCCTTGTTTATTTCCATTACTTTTCTGGTAGCAATATGTGCACTTTGTTTCTTCTATGTTGATTCGTATTTTGTCTGTACAGGCTCGAGCAATTCAAGAGCTTGCAAAAAAGAACTTCGACAATCTGAGACAAGAAAGTGATGATAATGATCGAGAACCAAGGCCAGCAAGGAGAGGTAGACCACCGACTAAAAATATATTCAAGAAATTAGGTCGCCCCACTGCTGATAACCCTTGTTCCAATCTCTCTTCCAATGCAACACTTGCAAATGCTGGAGATTATCATCAATCAACCAACTTCTCGCACAATTTATCACATACTGGATTGGATAAAACCAGCCTGCCCAACTTGTCTACAAGAACTTATTCTCTTCGCAATACAGAACCTCATGGTTTCACCAATGAGCATAAGTTTGAAAGGCATGAAGATAATTCAGGTTTACTTCTCAAATTGTGTGTTGTGACATTTGTAATGAATTTAGACAGAATTATCATCATTTGCATAATCACAATTGTTCTCATTGAGATCTTTTTGTAGGTTCTATTTATAAAGGTGGTTCGTTGAAATATCTAAAGAAATCCTTTGTTATGGATGAAAACCGTCGCAATACATATACCCAACCTGAGGTGGTCGGCTCCTTAACTGAGCCATCAGTGTTAACAGCATTTGATGGAGAGAGAAAGCAGCTGATTCCTGTAAGTTAATAGTTAGATTCCAGCATTAAATTTCAAAGGTGCACTGTTTTATGGTCTAACGATATGGTTATCCTGTCTAATATTCATATCTTACTCGGAAATGATTCTATTCAAAGTGTATGTTTTAATGCCAATATATTAGTTTCTTAAGTTCATGGTCTGACTGTTAAATTAGGTCGGCCTTTACACAGAGCATGCTTATGCAAGGAGCTTGACACGATTTGCTGCAAAACTTGGTCCTATTGCCTGGGAGATTGCTGCTAAACGCATCGAGCGTGTTCTACCTCCCGGGACAAAATTTGGCCGTGGGTGGGTCGGAGAGAAGGATGCGCCGCAACAGTCTCATCCTCTACTATCTAGGTCCCCAAATTCGTCCCAACTGGAAAACTTGCCAACCACAAGTGCATCAGCATCTGAACACGCATCTGATGATGCTGCGGTGGAAGTTAATGCAAGCTCGACTTCGCCAGCTGCCTCACTCTCTCATCCAAGCCGATCCATAGATTCCGCAGAAGCTACTACTAAACATCAAACAAGTTCTTTGAAACCACATGGTATTTGGCAAAAGACAGGAAATCAACTTCCACAAGTCGGTGCGACGCAGCCACTGAACGGTTTTAGTCGTCCCATGGGGTTTAACCATCCTTCTCAAGCTGGTAATGTTATCAAGGTATCAGTATCACCTGGCAGCTTTCATTCACAGGCAATGTTAACGCATCCTCGTGCATCATCAGACTTGCTGTCAAGAACTAACACTCAAGCTGATACGACTAATTCAGTTACTGGTCCAACTACATCACCGATCTCCGGCAACCACCTACCTGATGATCCCCATGATTCTCAGGGAACGAGGAGAGCGGCATCAATGACAAAGTCGGTTTCTTTTTCTCCCGATCTAAATTTAGGCGTCCAGTCACCAGGTTCGCCGGTTTCAGGTGTTCGATTAGATTCGAAAAACCCAAACCTAGCATTGGGGCTCTGAGATTGTACACCTTCATTTTCCATTTGGTAGAGGTTAGAGAGCAGAAGCGGCCATGACTCATGATACAGATAGTGCTGCAATGATGCAGGCGTTTTAACAATTAAGGAGCCCCCGCATTCTGTTGTAAAAGTAGAAGAAGGGTGTTTGTACAGATTAATTATTATCGATATTAATTCTTAACAAGATGTTTGATTTTTTTTTCTTCTTGCTTGCTGACAGCTGACTGTTTTTTGTTCTTTTGCTTTGTGTGAAATATGTTCGTTCCAATTTAACATGTTCATAAATTTGGTGGGAATGTGTGATGGTCAGCCACTTGGGTACGTACAATGTGTGCTTCACACTTTGGATGAACTTCACTAAAGTTGCATGATTTTTCTATGCCTTTGGATAAAAATTAAAAGAATGCTATTGTTTATTAGAAGGATTGATTTATTATCAAAATGATTAGGTGTAGCAATTACGAATTTCACTCTAATTAATAAAAAAAAATTCTTGTAATAGTTGTAATTTATAAATGTTATAATATAAAAATTTCAATTTTAGTCAACACGTAAACTGTGTTTTACTTAGTTATAATTTATAACGGTTATAATAATGAACACTTTAATCTACATTAGTAAATATTATATTTTAATAGAATTTAGATTCTGATCCACACGAACAATATCGGTATAACAATTACAATATATAACTCCTATACTATAGATGTTTCATCTCTCATTAACATGCCCATGGGGTTATAGTGCAACGGTAAGGACGCTTAATTATC
>JBBPFQ010725666.1:0-14270 GCA_037974815.1 Kaempferia elegans
TCAACTAGAATAAATTGATACTTGTTTAAGAGTAAATTGACACATGTTTAAACATTACATCTTTTTAAGAATAAATTTGACACTCATTTAGACTAAGCTTTTTTAGCCCAGAAAAACTAACTTTTATGTGTTTGTCTAGTTCTCCTGAATATATTCACACTCTCAAGTATCATTTTTATATACCATATTGAGAGTAATAATTATTTTCAACATAAATTAATTTTTTTAATCAATTGTAACAATGAATTGTTTAAAAATATCCGAATGTTATATTGTAATAATCGATTAGAATAGGCACAAATGAGTATGAAAGGATAAAAATGAAATTGAATAATAATTTTAAAATTTACCTTCGTAATTTGATTATTTGGTAATTTGGCTACATGGTTAAGTAATTTGCCAAACAAAAATATAATTTCCAACTATGAAATGTCAACTTCTGGATGACAAATTGGTCTGGAGCCATACAATCCCTTCCACCCAATCCGACTCCAATCCATACCTTCCCTGCCGTGCACTTAATTCCGCAAGCATACAAGATATCCATCCGCGCAAATCGTCGCCACAACTTTTATCTTAATTATTGAGTGTTAAAAATCTTCTTTTTCTCATTTTTGTTCTGGAATTTGTGCCAATTGTCGAGTTGTTTCAATCGGATCAAGCCGATACGCGCGACTTCGGAACTAGAATCGAGGAGGAGAATCGCGGAGATAAGGGCTGAGGAAATCAGATGGCAGGGGCGGCCGCGCCGCCCGACTTCGATCTGCCCGAGGAAGTGCTGTCGGCGCTGCCTGCCGACCCCTTCGAGCTGCTAGACGTCGCCCGCAAGATCACCTCCATTGCCCTAGCCTCCCGCATCTCGGGACTCGAGTCTGAGGTCTCCGTCCTCCGCCTCCGGCTCTCCGAGCGCGATGACCTCGTCGAAGAGCTCCGCGCCAAGCTCGAGACGATCGAGGCCTCCCTTTCCGAGCTCTCCGAACGGCTCGCCCACGCCCAGGACGAAAAGGTTAGACCTTTCCCTCCCCTCTTGGCGATGGTCTGTCTTTTGTAGTTTTTTGGTTGGTTTTCATGGACTTGGGTCTTCGCAGGAGACGCTCTTGAATGAGAACGCTTCTCTCTCCAACACTGTAAAGAAGCTCAACCGAGATGTGTCCAGGGTAGGGTATTAACCATCCATTTAATATAATTTTTTCCTTGACTATGAATGGTTGGCATTGATATTGTCTTGCTAATAATCACGGAATGAGAATTTTGCTTCGCATGAAAATGAGTTCGGTTAGTGAAAGAAGAATTAGATAGGGGATGTTGGAGAAAATACCATCACTATCCAATCTTAAACGTCTCATTAGGAGAGTAGTCAATTTTTTTTTCTTGAAGAGGACATTAATGAGAAAAACTATCTTTTGACTCAATTGAAATCTCATATATTTCAGTTGTTTGGTCTTAAATTTAGTCTTGACTATTTATCTTACGTAGACAATTGCAAGATAAATTTATTAGTTATCACCCAAAAACATCAAGATGTTTGTTATATTTATTTCATTAAGTTTACGTTGTTGATGGCTGCAATTTTCACTATTGAGAAGTCATTAGTCCTGACCTAACTTTTGGGTCATAGCAAAACTCTTAAATTCAATCCAAGGTGTTTGATATAGATTTTTCATTGTTAGCTGTTCAGGAATGGTTTTATTCCTGATCAACTTTGATTCAGGAACTTATTCTTTTCACTGCTTCATGTATTTCAATTCTTGTTTTGTCTGTTTGTTTCTAATTCTTCTCAGTTGTTATTTGTTCTTTTGTTCTGCTCTGTCAGTGATCATGTGTGCGTATGCATATTTTTTCCTTCTTGTGTCATGTAGGTGATTTTTATCGTAGCATATGAGATTGATTTACAGTATCTATGACTTCGATACGCTGAGATACTTGACCTAGTCAAATGCTTGTATCACAGGAGCAATAACCAGTTGAGGAACAATGAGGCATGGTTTATTCCCAAAGATTATGAGATTTCACTAGGAATCCAACTGTAGCATTTGTAGGACAACGGTTTCTTGTGTACTTCTACTTTGCTCTCTCTTTATTTGGTGAGAGTACATAGAAAATAATCTCAATTAGTTTAATCGTAATTAATCAATGGGGAACACACTAGTATTGTTCAGTAGGTTCATAATTCTCTACTCAAAACTTTCATTACCTTCACTCTTTCTTTTACAGTAGTGATCTTTCCTCTCCTTCCACTTTCCACACAATATATGCATTCATATTTATTAATGTGCTAGTTATATTGATTTGCTTAAGCATAGTTGTGTTACTTTTCCCCATTGACTAGTGAGTTATGTTCAATCACATATTACATTTGGTTTTTTCCAGTGATAATATCTATGAAGATAGCCGCATATTAATCATACTATCAATTAAATGATTCTAGGAATTTGATTGTTAAAATACATTAAAGGGAGTATGGAAGCAAGGAGGAGAAGATGGAACTCCACCTCTTAGTTTCACATTGCTAAGTGTGATTTAATAAGCATGCCTAAATATGAAGAGGTTCCCTTCTAAGTCTTGACATTTTGGTTGGATTAGTTTTAACATGATATCAAAGTTAATGGCCTCACCTTTTCTGATGTTGATTCTCAGGGAGCATGTTGAAATATATATTGAAGAGGGAATTGAGAAGGGGAGGATGAATGACCTTTTATCCCCACATTATTACTAAGTGAGACTTATTAAGGATGCTTAGATGCCAAGTGGCCTCCCACCTAAGTCCCTTGACATTTTGAATCAGATTCAACTCTCTCTTGGGCTTTTAACAATGTAGTCAATCTTTCCTTTTTACATCAACTCGTTGGTATTAATGACATTATATCTGAGGATTATTTATTTCTCACCAATTTAGCAACAAACTAAGATCCTTGAAGTATTAATGAGGCATTCGTATTACCTTCTTAATCTCCTAGGGAATCTAAGACTATCATGAATATTAAATTTATAAATATATAATTTATAATGGCATCATAGCATGATAAGGTTAACACGAACCCATCTAAAAAGATTTGTTCCCTTCTTTAATCCTCTAAATTTCATAATAATCATGCAAAAATAAAAAAGGAAAAAATTGACTTTTGAATATGAACTTCTGCTAGAAATCCTTCAGTTTTCTCATATTATTTTGTTATATTTTCTATCACTAATGAGATAGTATTGCATAGAACAAAATCGAGGGATAAGATTTATCTAGCTGAACCCAAATAGTTGGGACAAATATGGCCTAATGGCTATTAGTCATTTCCATTTTGTGCTCCTAAACTAAAGTTTTATTGACGTTCAGAATGCCTAGCATAGATATTCTGCAATTTGATTTATTAAATGTATTGATAATATGAAAAAAACATTAATAATTATAGAGCATTGTCGAGTTTTCATATATGATTAATAAGCTATATACACATTGGCTCAAATGCTTGGATGATATTGTAAGAAATATAGCACAATCTACCACTGGGTCAGACTTCACTTCTGCTTTGCCTGTGGTAATATGTTTCATTCCCGTAATAAATGGTTTGAAAAATTTCCTTCTGGATTAGCATAATCATGCTTTATATCGGAGAGCATACTTTTCTATTGTGAATATATAATCATCAACATCTAAGTTTTTATCCTATCACATGAATAATTTGTGAGTAGTTCATGCTAAAATCACATAATTATATGGATATCATTGATCGCTGTTATTACAACTTTTTCTTTGGTGTTGTATATTTATTCTAAGTAGTCTCTTGAATTTTGGTTTGTGTAGTTGGAAATTTTCAAGAAGACACTCATGCAATCACTTCAAGAAGAAGATGACAGTCCGGTAAATTTTTGTATTCTCAAAATTTTGATTTGGTTACTTCTTTCATGAATACTTTATTGGTAAATGAAATATTATATCAAGTCCTTTTTAAATTTTCCTTGTCATAAGTGCATACCACTTGGAGCCACTAAGCAGTTGCTTTGATTACTTTCCTTCTGTGTAGCAAGGAGTTGTTGCCAGAGTAGCGCCAAAGATTTCAGAGACAGCTAGTTTCTCTAGTATTGATGGTATTATCAGATGTCGTAATCGTCACAAAAAATTTGCTTATATTTCATTATTTGTGTTAGTATTTTCAAAAATCAATTCAATGGTCTACTTGTCTACTAAGATCTGGGATACACATTTCAGATGAGGATGCTGTTTTAACCCCAAATAGGTCTTCCCTCCAAAGCCAATTATCTGTATCTGGAAATTCTGCTATAGAGCATGGTGGTTCTGCTGAAGTAGATGGTATGCAGATATTATGCATGCAGCACTTCGAAACACATCAGAATTGCTGTCATACTTTCGTTGTTCTCCTCATTTCAGGATCTAAAGAGAGCAGACCAGCTAGTTTTTTATCATCACTTGGTGGCACACCAAGACTTACTCCTCCAGGTTCACCTCCAAGGCGGCACTCCATCTCAGTTGCTACCACAAGGAACATGTTTGATGATAGGTCATCAATATTTTCTTCCTTGCCAGCAAGTCACCAAAGCTCAGTGAGCTCTCCTTTTGATCCTGTGTCTCATACAGGTAGGTTTTTGAATTTCTTGAAGATTCATCATTGTACTTCTGTAGGCTTTTTGCACATGTTACTTGCCACCATAAGTTGCGAAGTTTCTTTGCTTCAGGGAGAAGTTATCGATCTGCAACATAGTATTGATAGTCTATAAAAGTTGAATATAAAAGACTATCAGCATGCCCACTTTTAATGCATGTAGTGATATTATAGTATGGTTTCATTGATGGAGAAATTTTTATTGGTGATGGAACATATTGAGATGTCAGTGTTTAAAGTAATATACTAAGATGTTGATGTTCTTGACTTATTGAACTAGATGCATGAATACATATGTAGGAACTGCATTAAACTAGGGCCAATATCTATATATTTTATTAGTGTTCATTATTAAAAAATATGTCCTTTACAAGAGCTTCTCATTCACCTAATGATAAGATAATTATTACCTTACCAGTTCTGAAATTTCAAGTGTCATTTATAACCTGAAGTGATGATGTCAATCTAGCTTTGACCATACTTAATTCAATATTTTTCATTATATTTGGCAGTTAGAACCATGGTTATCAAAATAGGTCTCCATATAAGGATCAAATAGCAAACTATTGGTATCAAATCATTAGGATCAATGAAACAGAGTCGATTGGAAAAATAAAAAAAATACAATTACTATATATATATGGCATTGCAAATGATGTTCAAAAAACTTAAGAAGAATATCTTGTGTATCTTTAGAAATTAATTATTAATAATACCGTAGATACATAATAAATAATAAACTGATAAAATCAGAATGATAGCATATAAGATATCATCATAGTTATCTATAATATCAAATTAGCATTTGATATGGTTACTATAACTTTATAGATTATATCTATTACATCATTAAATAACTAATCATATTTTACTGAATTAACATAAATTCGATAAAAGGGAAATTTTGAGCTATCACTAATTGGCAGCGGTTACTACTTTATCTCTTGATTGATGATGATCAAATAAAAATGAGTGATGGGTGGAGTGCCAGGTCTCTAGCAAATGACACTAATGTTGAATGTGTGTTTCTCAAGCTAGTGGTATATCTAGACTTATGGTTAGACTGAAAGATTCAATGTGGGATTTAAGCGAGGAATGAAGACTCCTTTTCCTCTTTTTGTGACTTCTTGCTAAAATTCAAACATGGAATGAGAAAAATTCAGAGCAGAAGAGGCAAATAATTTTCTGCAATGTCTGGTAAATAATTATGATATTGTTTTGTAATTTATAGTAGACCAGGAATGCACTGCAGTAATGTTAGTTTGATGGAAAAATTTTGCAATATTTTTTCTCATTGATTCAAGATCCTGGTTTGTTTCAGGACGAACTCGAGTTGATGGAAAGGAATTTTTTCGTCAAGTGCGGTACGTAAAAGGCTCTAGTTTTTCATACATTAATTCCACTTTCTGGATCTGACAATAAATATCTTATTATAGCTATAAAAGGGTATTCCACTGACAGTTTTTTCCTACTAATGTCTGTCTTCAAGATATCTTTTTGTTTTTATATGTTTTTAAGGGGCGTATCTAAGCTACTCTTTTTTCCATATAGTTATTTTTGAACTTTTTTTTTTGCATTTTTCTCAAAACATATATTGTTTTCCCCCCTACAACATAAGTATGTATTCGAGTTACATGGTAGTCGTGCCAATTGTTATTGCAGAATCAATGTGTTCAACTGGAGGGACTTTAACAGTTTAATTAGCAATTTTGACCATAGCTCATTGTATATATTTGATTACGATGGCTTGTGAACATGTATGTAGGAGTCGTTTGTCCTACGAGCAGTTCAGTGCTTTCCTGTCCAATGTCAAAGAATTGAATGCTCACAAGCAGTCGAGAGAGGTATTTTGATTGCCACAAGCCTCTCCCAGTCATCTTACAAAGTTTCCATTGTCAACCCACTGCAAAACTTATTTCAATTGCTTTCCAGGAAACGCTACGAAAGGCTGGGGAGATTTTTGGCCCAGACAACAAGGATCTCTATACCATATTCGAGAGTCTGATCACCCGTAATCTCCACTGAAAACAAAGCAATGCCGAGTATTACCTATTTCTTTCGGATGTACATGGAAGCTAGGCCTTAGTTTCGCTGAAGACAGATGTCCAGCTCAGGATCTTGGCGACTTCTTTCATATCTCTATCCAGGAAACAAAGTTTGTACCACGCAATCACCTTGTTCTTATTATTGTTACTCGCATCCAAGCAATAATGGATGTTCGCTACAATCAATAATGCCCTCAATTCGTCTACTTGTATTCTGAAGTACTATGGCTTCAACTTTGCCTAATGTAAAGGTAATCACAGTGTCATATAATTCAAATAATTAAAGTTTAAACTCCTTCCAGGCTTCCTTGTTTGACATGACAACTGATGGCATGTGTAACATAGGAAAGAATAGCAGGTTTGACTTGTATGTGCAAAAGATTCATAATGCTGTCGCTAGCAACTCGGCCAGTTGAGCATTAGCCCTAGTGTTTTAACTGCTAAATTAAACAGAATTCTTTAGTTTGAATCGATTTATTTAGCCATGAATGTTACCTAATTTGCCTTTTTAGGTATTCAAGGATGTAAATTAGAGGCAGAAATTGAAAGTTCGTTTGGAGGCAGAAATCATATATACATTCATATAATTTTGCAAGCTGAGGAAGTGGAGTATATATGTTTGCCTTCTCTCCTGATTCTCCTAATAAATCCGGAACACGGTTCATGTACACTTAGAAGTCGATCTTGAGGTATTTTCACGTTATAGACAATGGAAGAAAGTAAAGAAATGCAATATGAAAGATGGAAATGATATCAGACAAAGAACATAGTTTTAAAAAAAAATCTTCTTATATTTGAAAAGCGAATGGTTTTTTAAAATTGTCTCAAAGTTTCTAAATTATTCAAAATTAATTTTTTGCTCACAGTTATCTAACAAGTTCCTATTTTTTATTGCTAGATTTTCTATATCCATGTATAACTCTTATTTACTATTATTTAATAAGAGCATCTACTTGGTGTTAATAATATATAGGTATTATAACATCTAAATAATATTAAGTTGAATGTGGTTAATAAGCAAATTTTATATAATTTTTTTTTAAAAATAAATTTTGAATAAAAGAATAAAAATGAATAAATAGATAATGGGACATATAAATAATCAATGTCAATGTTAAAATGAAAATGAGTATATATTAATAAGTGAGAAATATTAATATAATAGTTACATATCATATTATTTAAAGAGATGACATATATTAATATTCAAATGGATGTCCTAAAATATCCTTAAATCTCTTTTAAAGTAACAAAAAAATTTAGAATCCTTAATATAAATTAAATAAGTATATAAGGTATTTTAAAATTTGATTAAAACATAATTAAATGTGAAAATAAAGATAACGCATGATTAAGAGAGAAAAAATACAATATAAAATTAATTTTAGAATAGAGGAGTGCGACAAAAGACCGATAACAGGCTTCTTTTCTTTTTAGGAAAAAAAAAAGAAAAGAAAAATAGTAGCCGTCGGATGAAATACGATGGCGGTTCCACAACTACTCCATGATCCAGATGACCAGATCTGTTTCCTCCCCCTTTCTTCCCCTTTCTCTTCATATTTCTCGCCCTCTCTCCCCTCTTTCGTCGACGGAGAATCCAGCACGGAAGAAAGGACATGGTTTCTTCTCTCCCCCCTCTTCTTACCCTTCTCTTCTTCCTGCTCCTCCTCCAGCATTCCTCCTCCGATTTGGTCGTCGATCCCTCCAAATCGAAGATGCTCTCGTGGAAGCCCAGGTCAGCGTTGAATCCATATTTCTTCACTCATTTCCCTGTTGAATCTATGCGCCATTTTAGTGTAAATCCGTGCTTCGCAGAGCTTTCGTACACGAAGGCTTCTTGACCGAGGAAGAGTGCGATCACCTGATATCTCTCGTTAGTAGCTCAATTTTCATGTGCCTTTTTTAGTGTTTCTTTTGGTTCGGATCTGACATCTGAATCGGTTTCCTGTTGGCCAGGCGAGATCGGAGCTCAAAAGGTCGGCGGTGGCGGATAATTTGTCGGGGAAAAGCACGTTGAGCGAAGTCCGCACTAGCTCCGGGATGTTCATCAGCAAGGGAAAGGTGTGAAATCTATTAGCACTCGAGGAATTGGATTGTGCTCTTGTGTTACTCTCTTGCTATGTTCGTGTTATAAGTTATAACCTAACCTGCCGGAGAGCGGCTCAGCTTCATATTTGAACTATATGGTTCAAATGTTAAATGCAAAAAGAATGTAGTAGACGCATCTTGGCTCCATATTCCATTATATCAAATGCACAACTTGCTAGTTCCAACTTTAAACATGCCAACCCACCAATTTGGTAGTAAATTCTTGGCTGAAAAACTTAAATCTAAATTGGTGGTACTAAATTCATATTCTAGGACATGCCAACCCACCAATGTGGCTCCATTCCGATCCTGCCCTTTCTTGCTTGATATTGTCCGACCCTTGGAAACTGGCCGGCACTATTTGCAGGCCTTTTCTATACATTAAAGTTTTCAAGGCATTTGAATTTTGTCTACACACATTTTCAAAGTAGTAAGAATATAAAATATCAAACAAAACTTGTAAGTTTATCAGGTAGTTATTTATGGCAACGGCACAAGTTATTTGGAAATTTTATATATCAATGGTCTAGTATGCAAGTTAAATCAGAAACTTGTTCATTACTGGAATCCAAATAGAAAAAATGGTGCAAACAAAGCAGCACATCACAACAACCAATTAGGTGAGCTAAATGTGCTAAGGTAGGAATTCAGTCTTGGCGCACACTTGAATATCACGTTAGCATTTATTGTAATTTTCAAATTTACCCATGAAGTTTGATCCTATCATCAATCAGGACCTGAATTTAAAAGGAACACTAACTTGCTCTTCATCAACAACTTTATACAATTTGGGCAACCGAAACAGGTTGAAACTAAAACATAGTTTGCTCTCATCAAATTGTATAATACCATTTGGTCTATTTAAATTAAATTGAATAAGAATGTGACTTGCACTTGATCATCAAAAACTATGCAATTCAGGAAAATTGGATTAAATTGAATCTAAAATATAAACTTCAAGGGATAAATTGAGTTTTTTTTCCAAAAAAAATAAAAATAACGGCCTATAAAATTATCAAAACTTGAAACTTGAGTGATCAATTCAAAATATTTACACTTTGATGATGACTTATCCCAAAGTCCCAATCAATATATTTATTGTCTAAAATGACTAATATTAGGAAGATTAAGGGATAACGGATACAAGCCAAAGTGCATTAGTTTGGAATTTTTCCCTTGTCACCAGACAAAGTGTATTAATTAGAATATCATGTTGCACTGACACAAGATTTGTGACAATTTCACAATATAATAAACACACATCTATCATGTCATAGTGGGATGGACTAGCATACAAAATTTGCATTATTCCTTGCATTCATACAACTTACAGAACAAAAATTTTGCCTTTGGATATTTAAATGTTTCTTATTATGATTCATGATCGTTGAGTTTATATATGGCATCTTTAAATTGAACTATTTCCACACCTGTTCCTTCCTCAAACCACAGTTCATTTAAGTATATTGTAGAGAAAAATGGAAAAAGGTTCACTGATGTAATGTTTCATATCTGTTTGTTTTGCTAGTATGCATCCTTCTGAACTATTTTGAACAACGAAAGGTACAGTACACAGATGTTATTTCTAATTGTTCAAGTTAGGAGTTAATCAAAACAATAAACAAAGCTTTAAGGGCATTACCCTACTATGCAAATTCCTTCCTCTATGAAGATATTGTATCTTATTGCTTTTATATGATTGGAATAACTTCCTGTGATGAAAATCAAAAGTAGTTCAATTGCATTTTTTTTTACTTTACTTTCCTAGTGATGCTTCATGGAATGGATGGATAAATCTCAGATCAGAAAGAATGGAAAATATAGGAGTTTAGATGTGTTATTATCTATAGAAGTAGAATTTTCAACCAAAGTGGAAAATTGGATGGATGTTGGAAAAGGAAACAAATGGGGAAAGAGATAAAAGAGATGATAAGTTTTAATGTAGTTGATGCTTGTTGTGACTAACATGAATTCTTTGCAGGATCCAATCGTTTCAGGTATAGAAGATAAAATTGCAGCATGGACATTTCTTCCTAAAGGTTTGCCTTCTACTTGGCTTAAGATAGTGTTAAGTATTTCCTCAAATAAAATAAAATAAAAATAGTGTATGTCTTAGGAAAAACATCCATCTGATATTATAGCTCCACCTCATGTATTCTGTGTTAATTTTTATTTTTAATGCTATTAATCTTCTTGAGATTGTCCTGTCATTTTTTAGTATTGGTCCTTTTTCACTTATGCACATTAAAGGCGGTAATAATTTTTATTGATAATTTGTTATTTGTATTTCTGTGGTCTCATTTTAAAGGACTCCCTAAAGTAGCCAAGCCTAGTAAAATATTTCTGTTGAGTGTGAAGACCATAATTATTTAATAGATTCAATAGTTCTTGTTTTGTAAAACCCAACAGTCAGTGGAATCGCAAGGTTGCTCTTTGCTGCTGCCAAATAAGAACTGGGATCATTTGAGCAGCCTTTTCTGGGAAGAAGTAATGAAGGGATTTCCTTATAGATCAACAGACTTGTCGTTGGAAAAATCTGTCATTTCTTTCTGTAATTGTTTGGATTCTACCGTATAGGAAGTAATGACTTGAAGACATTACTGTTGTGTGATTGACAATGTGATCATTGTATACAAAGTTGATTTTAGCTATGTCTATGATTTAAAGAAAGATTATCTAATTAGTTGTTTGATGAATTCCAGAAAATGGCGAGGACATACAAGTTTTACGGTATGAACAGGGACAGAAGTATGAACCCCATTTTGATTACTTTTCGGACAAAGTTAATATTGTTCGTGGTGGCCATCGAATAGCTACTGTACTCATGTATCTCTCAGATGTGGCCAAAGGTGGGGAAACTGTGTTTCCTTCAGCTCAGGTTAGTTTGCCAGCTACATTTCTCTTTGCTAGGTTTTACTACTTTGGTTAGCATGATATTATATTGTGGCAAGATATGACTATTTCCTCTTATATGAGCCAACAAAGTGGTCAATCTATTTGATTCAATCCTTTATTCCTTGTCTACCTGACTGGTTTGTCTACCTGACTGGTTTACATAAGTTGCGTGCTTTGCCAGTGCTGACTTTTATTTTGTGCCTAGTAGGAGCTGTCGCAGCGTGGAGCACATGTTGAGGATGAGGACTTATCAGAGTGTGCACGGCGAGGGGTTGCAGGTGATGACTTGTGTAATCGTTCATATTTTGTTCTTCTCTGTAATGGAGATTTAATGAGCATTTTGGTCCCTTTTATCTTGTTTGTTGTGGATAATAGTGTTTTTTTTGGCATCTGATTGGCCTTTTAGTTAAGCCAAAGAGAGGGGATGCTCTTCTATTCTTCAGCCTTCATCCAGATGCTACTACCGATCCGCTTAGTCTCCATGCAGGATGTCCCGTAATAGAAGGCGAGAAATGGTCAGCTACAAAATGGATTCATGTGGCTTCCTTTGACAAAATCATCACTAGCCAAGGAAACTGCACTGACGAGAACAACAACTGCGCGAGGTGGGCTGCGCTCGGAGAATGCACAAAGAATCCGGAGTACATGGTAGGAACATCAGAATTGCCTGGCTTTTGCAGGAGGAGCTGCAATGTTTGTTAGGATTCCTATTTCTCTTCTTTTCATCTTTGTTTTGGTCCAGACTTTGAACAACCTTGTCATGCTTACTGTGAGTTTCGCTGCTCATTCATATGTTCCCAAATTCGGTTTTTACTCTGTATTTTCCATTGGAGCATCGAGCTCTAACGAAAATATATGTCAATTTTGGAAATACCAAAGGAAAATTTTATAGTAATTTTATTAGTTATATGTTATTTGTAAATCAGTGGCCATGGTTATGCTAATGCTTCTTTTTATTCTATTTTAACATCTCTATTTTTCAAAGCTAGTAAATCCAATACACTGAGGAGTATTTTTTGACAATAAGGATGAAAATTGTTTTTTTTTAAATTTTTCTGTCAAATATATTTCCGTTAGATATTCTTCGGTAATTGAGGGTGTTAATCCTCTTAGAAGCGTTCATTAGTATGTAAAATAGAACAAAATAAAATTGGACTAAATTTTAAAATAGAATAAAAAATGATCCAATTCATTTAGTTGTTTAGTTGCAATAATAAATGTATAATTAGTATAATAATTTATTTGATATTTGACTCATTTTGTACATCTATTTTTTTTTATTAGTTTAACTTTATATATCTAGTTCAACTTGCCTTATCAATTTAATACACTTTCTGCTACAATCCATTCAATATGTCTTGATTATGTCTACTAATCTCATTGCATTTTATCTCTCAATTAGTTTCGAATTTGATTGGTTGAGCCCAACCTATCAACTTGGTCTAATTGATCCAACCAACCTAAAGGGTCACTAGACTGATCAAAATTATTCACTTGGCAAGATCAACTAGTTTAATCCTACTTGCCAAATCAAGTCGATTGCCTTACTCGGGTCATTCAACCACTCTAGCTCATTCGTTTCAAGCCGACCTAATTTGACTATTGACCTATTTGACAATTAACTAACCTGATTGGTTCAACAAATTCTCTAGGCTTGTCAACCAATTCAATTCAAGTGGTATGCATTGTTTGTCATCCCCTTCGATTGATCACCCAACTAAAATGGTTTTGACATGCTCATGCTCATGCTCGTTCTCAATCTCATTGATCCCATCTATTATAATGGCAGGCTCATCTCGACGAGCCCAACGAATCCGTTAGCATGGCCGAATCTAGCTAAATAGTTGGATCTATTTCCTTAGCTTCATCATCTCGATAAATTTTCCTTGCTCATTCTATACTTTCTCAATTTTGATCAAAAAATTGTAACATGTTTAATATTTGATTAAAGTGAAATAAGACTTTCAACCTCTTAAGGAGTTAAACTATAGAATGAATGGTATAAAATGATTAATGCGACACAAGAGATTCCGTGAGGGAGGTGAGAGCTTAAGTTTGTGAGAACCCAATTATTTTTAAATCCAAGTATTCAGTTTGAATGATCTGGTACAAGAATTTTTTACTAAACACTAACATAAATCATGAATCTCTCATGAAGGCCTATTTAAATAATCATCCTTCTTAAATTTATTATCCTAGAAGATAAATTATGAATCTCTCACGGAGGCCTATTCAAACTGTCATCATTCTTAAATTTATTATCCTTGAAGATAAATCATGAATGTCTCACGGAGACCTATTCAAACCATCATCCTTCTTAAATTTATTATCCTAGAGAAAAATTCCTTTAATAATTAAAATTTAAATCTTAAATATCTAATTAACTACATGGAAAACCTAATCATCCCTGTACCACAGCCTGGACATTGTGAGGTCTAATTTCATTCTACACAAATGAAGTGTGAATTTTGATAAAGAGAAGAAGATGATAGTGACTTCAACTTTCCTATCAACTACATGTTTATTTATTTATTTTATTAATAATAATTTAATCTTGATTAATAAATAATCTTACGTTACATACAAGTTGGTCCTATAGAAAAATATAAATTATGTATGAAAGAAGATA
>JBBPFQ010725768.1:0-14269 GCA_037974815.1 Kaempferia elegans
GTGCCGGTTTCGGCCGGGTGACGGAACGATACTGTTTCGTGCGTGCCGGGCGGCACGGCACGAAATTTTGTTCACTGCTCTAAATGGCCCCCCGCCCCCCATCACTTTGCAATGTAACTTGCACTCTTATAATATAAAAATTAATGAGATAAAATTTGGTATTTAACATAAGTGAAGTTTTTTTTTATGTGTGTTTTAATTTTTGTGATGCTGGAAGAGACAAAGAGATTATGCTAATAAGTGATAGAAAATTATAGTGTGATGAAATGGTGTTAAGCTTCCTCTCCTCCGTGTTTTCTCTCAACTTTAGTTTGAGCATCAAGAAACAACTACGCTACAACACGACACATTCATTAAATACAATTTTTATGATTAAATTTAAAAATAATTTATTTATTTTTCTTTTACTATTGTAAATTTATTTCATTAAAATATCATTTAAGATACATTGTGATTGCAATAGGTGTGTGTTAATAGGATTAAATTATTTATAAAAAAAATCAATTTTTTAAATTTGAATGTGATTTTGTTGAAAAAAATATGAATCTGAAAATTTTAAACTTAACTGATTCGAGTGTAAGTCGAGTTTAATATTTTTATTAGAAATTTTATACTTATAAGATTAAATAAATTTATTAAGAAATTCTAAATCTAATCTAAACCTTAAATATAACCTTTTACATTTAAAATTTAAAAAATCTTCGATGTCTCTATTAGTTATGTCAAAGAAAGAAAACCAAACTAAAACTAAACTTTACAATTTTGAATTATTTCATTACATCTAAGAGATTTATTTAGGTTTTATCTAACATTATATACACACAACAACAATAACCAAACCTTATCCCACTAGGTGGGGTCAATTATATGGATCCTTTTATGTTATTGAGCTCTATTTCCTACTATATAATCATCTATACTTAATAAATTTTATCTTATTTTATTATTGCTAACTAAGCCTTGTTTGGTCTTCCTCTTTCTCGTTTGATATATGTGTTTGTTATAGTTTTACATCGCCTAACTTGAACATTTATTGGTGTCTAAGTACACGCCCGTACCATCTTAAATGTATTTCCCGGAGTTTTCCCTCAATAGATGGAACTTCGACTTTCTCTCTAATGCTCTCATTTCTTATTCTTTCCATTCTCGTATGTCCACACATTCACCTTAGCATCCTCACCTCTGCAACTTTCATTTTCTGCTTATGTGCTCGAGTCATAGTCCAACATTCAATTTCATATAACATAACATGTGCAACTGCAGTTTTGTAGAACTTTCCTTTAAACTTTAGAGTCACTTTACTATCACATATAAAATATATGCTCATTTTAATCGAAATTACATCAACAATGTTAACATAGCCTCTTGTGTCTTCAAATATGACATTGTTCTAATGTTGTAGAATTCGAAAGCAAACATGTCCCATTTTATAGAGTATTAGAAAATGACTCATCTTCTCGTTACTCATCCCAGCAATGTACATGCAAAAGTTGAATAGATTATAAGTGTAAATTATTATAAAACAAAAAGTATATAATTTACTAGTGACTAAGCTAAAATTTAATACTTAAATGTTTACAATTACTTCTAAATATGAACACTAAGGTGATCAAATTAATTAACAAATATCAATAGACTATCAAACATGTGTTAGCAATCTAATTAATTATCAAGCAAACAATTAAATGCAATGACAAGTCAATTAAATAACTATTAAAATTGTATTGACACATCACGATTTGGTACCAAAATCATGTTCCAATCAGAAACTGAACTAACACAAATTGGAATTTTAAACCTTGTTGATGAGTATTGTGTCACATCGATAATCAACACTCATTGCCATGCTGCAATGTGACAAGTTGAATTCAATTAATGTTTATAATTTTTTGTTTGCATGGCAGTTTTGAAACTAGTGGATAAAACTTGATTATTTTTGTTGTATGGCGGTATTAAAATTATACCATTATATATAGGGCAAAAAATTGAGCATCAAATATTATTTTAGACCCCACTCTTGGGTATACAACAACTCCTCTTCTTTTTTATTTTTTATTTCCATTCTCTTTTCACTCCCAATTTGCCACTGACCATACGTTAGTACACAGGTCACCGTCATGGTACTGAAACCATGTCAATCCAATCAAACACGGAAGCTTTGACACCATTTGAGTCCAGTATCTTTAGTTTGTTATTAGGCAGTTCTCAGGTTCTGCATGACCTACTATTCTATTCAATCAATAAACTCCTTGGTATTTCTAAATAAGTTGTAAATTTTTGTGGTTAAACGATATCATTTCTTTTAGTATGCTAGGCTTTGGAGCATTTTTCCCCCATGTTACCTGGACTATTAGTATATTCCTGATGTACCTGTATCAGTCACTCAACCAACATCGACGCTTTGAGTCAGGCATCAGCATCATCGTTGAACCTATGCAAACTACTTTTATAAACTGAGGCATTGGACGGATTCCTACCTATATTGGATATAGGGAGTCCAAATAATATATATTCCTTTTGTCTTTGACAGCTCATGGCTGCCATTTGCAGGCAATATGCTACTGGCGGCAAGGTACATAGGCCCCATGAAAAGCAAGGACAAAGGGAGTCTAAAGCTATTCCTGTAGCTGATGCCAATGCTGAATTAACATCACTGCAGGTTCTTTTTCCTACTCTTTATGTTAAATGTTATTGTTCATAGCCAGTGTTATTTTACCTCACGCCTCTTTCTTTCCTTCCAGATGCAAGTTATTGGATTTGGAATTTGGTTTTAGTTTCTCTATTCTATTGTCTTTCCTTTCCCTTTTCTGTTTTTTTCCCCATTTCATGTAGGTATTAACTAGCAATTTCTCATTAAATTGTTTGTACTTCAATGGAATTGAGTTGCCTGAAATTAACTCACTAATTTGTCTACTCTTTTATGGGGATCAAATCTTTCTTGAAAGAGGTATTATTGATGCATAAAAACCTCCAGGTTTTTGAGTTTCAGTTATTGTTGTCATTCTTTTCTATAGGTTCTTTCATCTATTTTCAAGATGTGGACATCTTCATTCTTATTTTCCTATGAGATTGTTTGTGCTGCCTTAGCCGACCCACCTAGTGAGGTAAGGCTTGGTTGTTGTATTGTTTGTGTTGCCTCTGAGTGAGATATGTTTCATGAATATGCTCCCATAAATCACCCAAGTATTGTAGATGCTATACATCATATATGGAGGAAAATTGTAGCGTATGTTTAATGCAGGTTCCTGTGTGCTTTTCATGGGACCATATAAAAAATATACATTTCTTAGTGCCAGTAACTACTTGGCTTCCCTTGATGTTAAATTACCATATTTTGAAATTGCATGTAGAGATACGAATAATCATCTGATAGACTTAATGAGGGCCCTTGTCTCCGGAACCCATACTTTCAATAAAGGTTTGAAGAATCTTTTTGTGCCAGTCAACACAAGAAACACTTTTTGTCATTTGGGGGAAAGAAATATGGAATAACCACCACGATGACTCCAGCCATCGATGATGGCAAGGCTTCCACCAGGGTTTGTGACGACGGCAAAGACTGGTGAAGCTTTCACGAGGCTTCGTGAGTCTTACCAAGATGATCCCCACACAACATGGCTTCATTGAGGCTTCCTGCGATGGCCACAATGTGGCGAGGCTTCATCAAGATAATCCTGGCAACGAAGAAGCTTCCGTGAGGCTTCTCCAGCCTTCCTGAGATAGTCCCATTGTTGTGAGGCTTCGAAGAGCTACAAGATCCTTGTTCTCCTCCTTTGCTTCATTCTCCCCTTCACCACCTTGTTCTCTCCTGCTTTACCTTGTTTCCCATTGATCAGTGCTTGACACTGTCACCAGTGCTGACACTTGGCACCAACACCATACATAGTAGGCATGCCTCATTCCAGGCAGGGACTAAAACCTTGGCTGGGAAAGAGATTTCAAAGATTGCTTCTACTCATCAAATGGTGATTTTGAAATCATAAAGAATTAGTTACGTACTTTGTGATTTACCAAATATATGCAAGTAACCTAAATCTCCCATCTGGCTGCATTCTCAAGTTTGGTCCTCAGAGTCATATCTCTTGGTGGTTGGTCACAGCTCTGCATTCCTTACATAAGATTCAAACAATTTCTGTTTCTCTTGACTAGAGTATGACTACTAATTTTTCCACCGAGGGATCACATGCCATGTCCTTCCTACATATTAAAGTCCTAATTTTGGTGCCCCAAGTATGTGACATTACATATCACACAAGCTGAACTACCAAAATATGCTAGTTTTAGCTTTGGTCGGTAAGTTATTGAGGCTGCACCAGTACTCCATTTCTTGCTTTTGTCAATCATTCTATCTTGATCTGTTGAGTGACATTGGCTTAGTGCCCACATTTCTGGAAGAAACTGATTCACATCCTTCCAAAATTAAGGCATTCAGATTTGGTATAAATCCTTCACCCACATGTGCTTGGATTGGAAGGCATTCTTATGAGTTATTTAATCATTTGATTAATCTGATCAGAAAATGAACATTGAGAAATGTGCAAACGAGGCTCATACTTGATGTGAAAAATGATGTTGTTGTCTAAGTCTCATGGAAAGTGTCCATCACTCTAAGATTCATAACTGAATTCATATGGTAGCATTGCTGAAATCTTTTCGTAGATAAGGCAACAGGAATAGAGTATGCTTAATATATTTGTACATGTTAATGTCTAAATATTAGTATGCCTATTTTATTAGAGATAGACTTCTTATACAAATTTCAGTTAAATGGAATTCTCATTTATTTTTTTCTGATACCAGAAGAGACAAAGCCATGCCCAAACCAGAAGCCGAAGTGAGAAGTTCAAACCGTGTAAGGAGGAAATAGCTTCCGGGTTTCCAATTGAACCACCTCGTGTAGCTCCAGTGTTGGAAGTAGTGGAAGAACCTAAGAATCAATTCTCTAATAGGTCCTTCCATTCAGGACCACTGGTTCATCGTAATCAATTGCCAAAAGCTTGGAAAAACGAGGAAGATTTGCCTAAGATTTTTGCTGTTGCAGATTTATCAGGGTTCCCACAACCAGCAACTGCGAGGAGGAAAGTTCTATCAGATGATGGCGATGATGATCTGATCACCCATTTAGGAGGTCCTCCGCAAGGTAGATTATCTGAATCTGGAAATGAATTTTCAAATTCTAGAAAGTGTGATCAGATTTATCATCAGAGAGTCAATGAGAGCTGCAGCAAGACAGATAAACAAACTGTAAGTATCCAGTGGGCTTCTCTAAGTTCTAACTATTTCATCTATTTCTATTCATATTTCCTTTTTAACAACGTGGTTCATTGACTTAGTATGATTGCTTTGCAAGTTGATAATTGCTTTGTTAATTGATAGAATGTTACATTGTTTAAAAGGAAATTCCTTATTCTGATTTCATTGTGTTTGTAATTATAGAATTAATGATGGCTAGCTATTAAATATCTGATGCTTGATGCTTTAAACTGCCAGATATTCATTTAAAAAAAAAAAACTGCCAGATATCCATGTCTTTCTTTTGCAATATCAAAATAGCTAGATATCCAAGTTCCTTGGTCATTTATCATATATGTTTCGGATAACTATTGGTTTATTCTGACAGTTATTTCTACCATAATGATCTATTATTGTGTATTTTAACTATCACAGTTCTACACTCAATACAGGGAAACACCATTTTTGCTGGATATTCTCCATTCTAGATACTTGAGAGTTATATGCATCTTTAATCAAGTATAAAATGATATTAAACCTTTTATTACGAAGAGCAAGGTTTCAGAAAGTGTATCCAGACAATATGCTTCATCCACTCACTGCATATCACATATATAGTAATCCAGGAACATATGAGGTCAGTACTAAAAAAATATTAAAAAAATAAATTATATTAGCAAAAATAACTAAGATATATATACAATAAAGTATATAAATCAACACGTCCATTTTGTACAGTATCATCATCTCCAAGACTTGTTAGTCTCAACTACATGGGATTAACTATCTCAACCTTATCCACTATTTAGTTCTATGCAAGGTCCAATTCATACTTCACATAGAAAAATAAATATATCTATTGTACTATGCAAAACACATGAATAAAATAATTAGTATTGATTATCAATGTAAAATAGATTATATAACTAAGATACATATAGTGTTTCTTACTTGCAAAACAAATGCTTATGTTACATTTGAGTTTTAAGCTACCGAATTGAATAGCTTAGGATTTTAAGTAAATGAGATTTAGTCCAAAATCATTTTATTTCCCCCACAAACTCCATAGGTAGCCTACATAGACCGTATGCCTACTATGAGGCTGCTATATGATCTAGGTTGGTGAACAGAGAATGTCTCAAGAAAAAAAAAGTTGGTTGCCTTTATTTTAATAGACATATGCGACTGAAATGTGATCTTATATTATTAGATCAATTTATATATTTTGTTCTTAGCACTAACTTTTTTTACAAAAGGTCATACGCGGATCACGAGCACTCCACACGGCCAGCTCCACAACCATTTCTTAATACTAACTCTTCATATGCGAGTGGATGTGATTGGTCCAAATTATCAATAAGATAAAGTTGTCACAATTAAGATTTGAACACTATGATAAAATTGATTAGATAACCATTTATTCCAAAAACTCTAGTGGTTTGGAAAATGACCAATTTCAGGTGAAAGCTAAATGCCCATCTTAGCTGGAACTACCTGTTCAACAGTGTATGGCTATAAATAGCAATGTTCACAACTGAACTTGCTTATATCAAGATTGACTGTAGTCTTTGCTATATGCTATAAAATCCTACATGTTGGTTCATGAAATTTTCACTTCGAACTCCTTTGTTTGCTATGAGTACTAATTTGAAATATTTTGAAAACCAATCATCTGCAGCAGCAGGGTTATGGGCCAAACGGAAACAAGATTCATTACTCAGGGCCACTGCTGCGTCCATCTGGGAATGTTGATCAGATGCTCAAGGAACATGACCGTCAAATTCAAGAGGTATTTAGACGCTCTCGAATCAACAAAACAAAGATTAGGAAAGTTCAAGGTGATGGAAGCCAGTTTGGAGTGAAGCCTGGCAATTTCATTCCCATGTCATTATACCCATCTACTCGTGGCTCATCAATTTCAGTTTTCACATCCAGCTGTAGAAATGAGTGAGATTGGTTAGCAAGCTGGAACACGCCTATCTATTTTTTTTTTAAATATGTTTATGGATGTTCTGTATCATTTTATTTTGGTGGATGGGTTTAGGTGATACATGCCTACCCAAATAGTGAGGATGAATATGGCTTTATGATAACAATGCCGATGTAATATTGAGGGTAGATGAAGTGTAATTTTCTTTATACAATTATACTGCGCTGAGATACAAGAAATGAGCGGTTGATTGAGTTGACGACCTGCTGTAATGCAGCTCTTGTGAACTTTTGAAAATTTCCAAATATTGGTTGTGGACATCGCCCACCAGTTTACTCTGACCACAAACTGCTGTGGCATATCCGTTTATTTGCTCTAAAAAGTAGAGGCTACAAACTTTGCTACGGTTTATTATGTCAGTGCTGATGGATGTAAGGACGGATGAGTGCATTAATTGGATATGGGTAAGATAATTATCTTGTTTACCTTGTTGATTCCTTTTATTTTTGGTAATAGTGTAAAGCAATAAGTTTCAGGTTGACTTCAACACTTTTTCTGTTTTTGTTGACAGCGATAAGAGTACCAAGAACCCAGAGCAGCGTCAAGGTTGGATCTAACTTCAGATCTGTTTCCCCTGCTTCAGACACGATGCCATAGCGTTTACTTGAGTCACCTTGGATTTGAACATTAGGTAACAGACACACTTTAGTTATTTATGTACTGACAAATCTGGATCGAGTGTTGTTTCTCAATGAAGTAAAAAAAGATAATTTTACTGATCCCGAGTACCCTACATCGTCGGCTTTATAGGGAGATGGAGGCAAATCACGGTACCAAATGACATCCTAAGTGGGAGGACATTTAATCCTCAGGAGAATGAATTCTGTGAAAATTACCCTTGTCTAATGAAATAACTCTGCAATCTGAGTACCAACTCGGTTACATTCATGGGAGCATCGAGTGTTGTTTCTCAAGCTGAACAAAGTGCCACGCTTGGTTCCCTGGGGCGTGTAGGTGCATCTGGTGAGGCTGTATGCCCATGCCCCAGTTCCACCTCATTGGTAGTACTCCCACTCGTTTGCTAAGGGTCCTCGCCAGATTCATGGATGCCCCTGATATTGGTTTGAAATGGTGCAGTTCATAATGTTCAAAAATATCTTTTAAATGGTGCAAAAAGAAAGTTAAATTCACAAGTAAAGTTATCAAAATACTCCAAACTCATTAAAAAAAATTAATCATTTTTTTTAATAAATACTCATGCCTCATCTCACATTCAAATATGCACTCAATTTACTTTATTATTATTAGTATTTTTTATTAATTCAGGTATTCAGATCTTAAGTCTCACTAATATGGAGGTGAGTGAGTTTCGTCTTAGTTTTCCACTGGATAAATCCGAAAGCACAATGGCTTCTACAGTGACTGCCCACCCGTCCCAATAATTCGATCATATGAACACATTGTTACCAACATGAGGTATGGGGTTTGAATCTCCGTATAGCTGTGGTAAATATCTTTCTCAAGCGTTAGTCATTATTCTAAGGGATAGTAGCTACCCATAATTTACTTCCTTCGTATTGTCACTAAGACGGATTGACTGAGACGCTAAAGATGATCACAATTGCCTTTTGCCAATTTGAACACATGAACACAATATTACCAAATAGAACCTTGGATGCGTGGGTATACTCCGATACCCCTAAATTTTGTTTTCAGTGAAATGTGGTTTTTAAAATAATAAAAAAAATTGGTTGGTTGGGAAAGCTGACATTAAGTCAAATGACAAGCACTTAGTACTCTATTCACTGGCTTGACCAAGTAAACAACTGATAGGCCATAATACCTGAGAGATTACGTAGCTGGGAAAAGCTATGAACTCACAGCTGTGACTTTCCATCCTCGTCACTAGTTAAATATTTTGTCCTGGATTGTGCATGATTAATCCTGCCTGTACTCTCTGCAAAAGAAACCAAGATGCATAAGCTGATTCCCGGAGCAATTGTGTAATGGTTAGGCGTGACAAACGAGCTTAAGAATATTGACCATTTAGATGAACATCAATTAGTACTTTCCAACCGATTGAAAATTTCACAGGAAAGGTTGGCTCTCAGAAAAGTTGTACAGAGTTTCATGCTTTAGTTAATCATCGTGATAATCATCAAGAGGCCTAATTTTGGGGGGACAAGGAAGAAAGAAAGAAAGAAATAATTGAGAGACCAAATAATTGTCAACATTTTGGTTGAGCTTGTTTGTGGAACTTGCTCACTCAGCTCTCAACCTGTGGAGCCAATGGAACCATTAAAGCTAAAGAAGACAGCATTTTTATCATGTGCTGCTTTCTTTGTCACCTTGCTATTTCCTTCGATCGCGAGTGCAATGGTGGAACGGAGGTTTAACAAGCAAGTGACAATATGACTTGCATTTCCCATGTTTAGGCATCTAAAACAGGGTTTCGAGAATTTCGATTTCCCCACCATTTTCAAAGTCAATGCTGTAGATAATTTAGAGCTGAAATCAATATGGAACTGGATTATCCAGTTTTTTGTTCATGACGTTGTGCTTATTATTGCTGTAATTATGCGCGAGATCATCTGCAGGTCTTGCAGAACAGAGCAATGGCGCTGACAACGAAGACACGAACCAATCAATGCAAGCTGAAGCATGTATTGCTCGTTTGAAGTTTAATATATACATCGATGGTCCCACAAATCTCGTTGCCAAAAATTGATGAAACGGAACAAGAACAAGAAGTGAGGCTTTCCTTATTGGATCAGGATTGGCTACAAGCGCAGAAGGTGGCGGCCAGGGGCCCTGTGTCCTCTGTTGCTGGGTCCAGACGGCGGGACGCGCCTCTTGACGGACACGTGGAAGACAGCTTCCGCTCCGGCCCGAAGATCAGCTTCTCCGGCGGGGAGGGGAGAAGCAGGGCTGGGCCTGGCTGAGGACGCGCCGCCGGCGATCAGCACAAAGAGGAGGAGCAGGGCCAGTTTGGGGCGGAGGGCCGGAGGTTGGACAAGGGTGGTGGTGGTGGCCATGTCATGACCGTGGCCGCTCGAAGGAAGGGAAGGCTTTGGAGGCGTGATGGATGGGTGTGCAGTGCACTGCCTTGATATTTAAATACCAAGGAAGCAGAGAAGCGGAGGGAGAGGGAGATAATTGAGTCGAGAAATTAGCAGACCAGATTTGAATACAACCATCGCCGTGTCAGGTCATCCGGCTAAGCTTAAGCTGAATAAGTCTTTGTGATTTATTCCCTTTCAAATACGTGGACTATCTAAAGAGGTAGCTAAGATGACGACTTTACTTTTTATCACCAAAATACAACAGTTGTGAGCGAGTCACAAATCAAGTGGGTTAGGTCCGACGACACATTCAGAAACAAACAAACGGACTTAAGATAAAGAGTCTCAATCCACGAGAGTGACTCGGTATTTTGTCTACCCAACTGCTTGCAATGCGATATAACTCAACCACGAAAGAGACCCATTGTGGCCCTTGCAGTGAAGCTAACCCGTTGAAAATCCTCTCAAACAAAATTTTAAATGTCTTTGTGATTTAGGTGCATTCAAATATTAGTTGCTCGGCTCCATATCCGAATGACCTTATTTTATGTGTATGTTTTTTATTCTGGTATCTGAATTTTGAAAGGTCATTCGGATTGAATCATGAAATTTAACTTATCAAATCAAAACTCGTTAATCTATATTCATTATCGGATAATTCATCAGTCTTTAACTAAAAAATATTGTTTAAAATCAATTCTGAATAGTTTTTGTAATTTTATTAAGATTATTTTTATTTTTTACATCGTTAGATTTTTGAGACGGTTTAAATTTTTATTTAATTAATATTAGGGATTATCTTTTGTTGTGAATCAATATTATTCAATTAAACCTAAAGACGATTCTCTATATTTAGTGATTTCTTATGTCTTCTCTAAAATTATTCTATAAAAATTATGTCTCCAGATTTTTATTTTTATGGTGACAATTTTCTTACTTTCTATATTGATTAATCTTTTGAAGTAGATATGTTTTTTGTCTGATATTTCTTAGTCCAAACAAATCAAGCACATATGATGCTTAATCGACCTACTGCAATAAATTTGTCCAAAAGAAAGTCGCTTTAGTTTAAATTTTATTTTACTTTACTATATTCTTTAAATTTGTTCCTATCAAATATAGTTTGTATCACTATTATTTGGTCTATAAAAAAAGAGTCAAGCCTTGTATTTTACTATTATTCATATTGTATAAATGTTATTAGAATTAAATTTTAAATCACTTTCTATTTCACAACTGACCAACTACTCTTTCCTTTCATTTCCCTGGTGTTTATCTCCCTTTTGTCCTTCCTCCCTGATCTTGACCACGAAGCTAAGAAGACGGAGCGGCCGGGTGATGTGATTAGAATGTTGACCGAGTCACCATAATCTGAAGGGGCGAATGCTGAGTTGTCCTCTGGGTTGACCAAGTCGTCTATAGTCCTATAGTCAACGCTCCTTGTGAGTCGCGATCAAGCTGCACCTATCCTGGGACCTGGCCCAGGGGGCGCCCTCAGGTAGATGGTAAGGTGGTCGTGTCGCCAATCGTGTCCGGAGATAGTGATGGTAGCTGGATCTGTGCCGAAGACGGTGATGGCAGCCGGATCTAAGCCGGCAGGGGCCGGATGTGACAAGGATCAGGAAGGCGTCGCGCAGTCATATTACAACATTGTCATATAGGCTGGAATATAACATCGGCACAAACCATAATATAATAGTGGCGCACATGCCATAATAGAACCATGGCTCGATGGCCAGGACAGTATTGGTATATAGTTTAATTGAAATCATTTAAATTAAAATCAGCCAAGCAAAGATTCGACTAACCTTCTCGGGTAGGTAGGTTGAGTGCTGATCGCATAATATTCTTGCTTTGTTTTTCGATCTATTTGTTCTATTTCAATATGTCTCTCCCTTAATACTTCCTCCTCTCGTCAAAGCAGAGCACAGAGTGGTGTGGTCGGCGTTGAGTCTTGCGAGGGAGAAGGGCGCTAGCAGAGAGGCCATCAACACCTGTTTATGGTGGCGCCGGCCATTGGTGGTGGCGGTTGCTGCTGGTGGCAGCGGCGGTGAACAATGGGAGCAGAGAAGAAGAAGAAGAGGTAGCTGGTGGCGGCCTACGACGGAGGAGGCATGTACGGTGTCTTCGCATAGATGAGGAAACGGTGGCGGCGTCTTGTGCTGCTGGTGACGGCGGCGTCATGTGCTGCTAGCCGCAGTGGCATCCACACGCAAGGGAAGCAATGGTGACGGCACGGTTGCCAGGAAGAGAGAAAGGGAGAAGGGGAAGTAGCTGCGGTGTCCTCGCACAGATGAGAAGACGGCAGAGGCGTCGTGTGGGATGATGGGTAGCGCTCGCGTTCGGCGGCCTGGCGCATGGAGAAGACTATTGCCTCTTTTTTCCCGTGCCTCCTATAGCGGCCCCAAAGAAAAACCCCTTTCTCATTGCACTGCAGTGGCCCCCCTTAAACACGAAGCCCTCTTGCTCCTTAAAGCACTAAAATGTCAAATGACCATCATGCCATCCATCTTCTCCATAATTTCTCTTATGCCATTATGATATATCTGGATCACAAGCCTCCCCTTCAAGTCTAGTCGAAGGAGGCGAGAGTCTGACTGACTGGACAGTCTATCAAAAAGATTGAACCGCTCCTGAGAGTTGGGCTCGTCGTATAGTGCTCCACGAGTGTTCGCGATAGTAGGGATGTCTCATGAGGGACAATAGTGATTCTGATCGAGGGCCGACACAAAATAATGTCGAGCCGCTAATCACGCAGACGAATGAGCGGTGCCGAGTGAGTGTCGAGTAAGTGCCGAACAAGCGTCAAGTAAGTGCCGAACGAACGGCTAAGCTATCGATCAAGATGTGCCGAGCGGACGGCTAAGGAGTCGATCGAGATGTGCCGAGCAGACAGCTAAGTAAGTGATTGCTATGTGCTGAGCGAACAGCTAAGCAAGTGATCGAGATGTGTGCTGAGCGAATGGCTAAGTAGATGATCGGGTAAGTAGGCGATCGATATGTATCGATTAGTCGATTCGGATGTACCGAATGGATGGCTAAGCTGTCGATCGAGATGTGCCAAGCGGACGGCTAAGGAGTCGATCGAGATGTGCCTAGCTGATGGCTAAGCTGTCGATCGAGATGTACCGAGCGGACGGCTAAGGAGTCGATCGAGATGTGCTGAGCAGACGGCTAAGTAGACAATCGGCTATGTAGGTGTTCGATATGTGTTGATCAATCGATCCAGATATGCTGAACAGACGGTTAAGCTGTCGATCGAGATGTGCCGAGCGGACGGCTAAGGGGCTAAGGAGTCGATCGAGATGTGCCTAGCAAATGGCTAAAGAGGCATCCGAGATATGTCGAGCGGCCGGCTAAGCAGTCGATCGATATGTACTGAGCAGGCGGCTACGCAGTCGATTGGCTATGCAGGCGGTCAATATGTGTCAATCCATCAATCCATATGTGTTGAATGGAAGGCTAAGCTGTCGATCGAGATGGATCGAGCGGACGGCTAAGGAGTCAATCGAGATGTGCTGATCAGACGGCTACGTAGGCGATCGGATATGCAGGCAGTCAATATGTGCCGATCAGTCGATCCAGATGTGCCAAGCGGACGGCTAAACAGATGGCAGAGCTAACGCTCAGCGGACTGCCGAGTAAACAACTGCCCTAATGTTGCGCGAATGGTTAAACAAACGACCAAGCTAATGCTGCGCAGATGACCGATCAGATGGCAGAGCTAACGCTGAATGGACCTCAAGATATCAAACAGTGTGACTGCCATAGGATACTCTGATCCGAGCCCAGTGATGATAATCTGATCCGATACCCGCTGCGGAACTTTGGGGAAAATCTCTGACCGGCTGGAATAATCTCCGGCCGGCTTACGACTCGGAGGGCGCAGGGTGTCCCTGCTTATAACCTGGCTCGCCGGCTCATGAGTCTGGATTTAACGTCCGGCGGCGACAGCTCGGACGACGTGAGGTGTCCCCACTTATAACCCGGCGCTGATCCGCTCGGGAGTCTGGTTGCTTTTAACGTCCGGCGGCGACAGCTCGGA
>JBBPFQ010725976.1:0-14259 GCA_037974815.1 Kaempferia elegans
TGAGTCTCGCGCACGGGTGACCGTGCAGAATAATTTTTTTTCTCTCTCTATATATAATTTAATTAAGTAATTAGGTTGAAATTGGGTATCTATAGTCACTTTATAATTCTATTCAAATTTAGATGTCAAATTCTCGAGCAGAGATTTGGATGAAATTTTACGAATAAGAATATAATGGGATAATGGGATAATTTTTCTATAAAAAAAATAGAGTTTGTTGACAATTTTAATAATTATGGTAGTTTTTTAATTTTCGTCTATTTTCTTTAAGAGCCGTTCAGGAACTCATGTGAAATCAGGGGGCAAAATTCAAAAGAGAACAATTTTAAAAATAAGCCCCTCTTATTACTAAATATAACATCTTCGTGCTCCTCTACCCGCGTATTAAAAAGTAACGAAGAGGAGGCGAAGTGGCGAACTGCTTCTGCTGTGGGTGCTTCCTTTCGCAACTCCGAACCTCACGGACGCCATCGGAAGGCCGCCGCCACCTCCTCCTCCGCCGCAGCCGCCGCCTCCTAACTCTAGGGTTCCTACTTCTCGCCTCCAAGGTCAGTTCTTTCCGTGGCCAAAATACGACCTTGATGATTTATTTTCTGTTTTTTCTTTGATCATCGGAAGCAGGTTTTGGTTTCAACTTTCAACGTCGTGTCTTTTACGTAAACAAATTGCTGGAATTTGTTGTTCTTCGTTTAGATCCCTTCTCAATCAGCTTTAGCCTCTAGAATGGGCAGATTCTCAAACCGTTCTTACTGTTTGCAGTCGGGATTTCTCATATTCCACTGATGCCCTAAAGATGGGATTTTTAGGGTTAATTTAGAGATGGAGGAGGTGGAGAAAGCAAGCAGCGCTGCAGTGGAGAGTTGCCACAGAGTCTTGAGCCTCCTCTCCCGGCCTCAAGATCAAGCCCAATCTGGAAATTTGTTGTCTGACACAGGAGATGCTATTGCAGGTTTCAGAAAGGTGATCTCTTTGCTGGGCAAAAGTTCTGCCCATGGAAGAATTAGGGTTGGCAACAAAGTTGCATCCACCTCCAATCATAAGCTCTTATTGGACCATCAATTGTTGCCCAAGATCGATCACACTTCCAACCCACCACAACTCCTAAGAGAAATTTTAGAGGCAAAAATACAAGTTTTGGATTCGAGTGCTGGGCAAAGAAGCTTCCTTGAGAACCAACTCAATCGACAAGCCTTGTCTCCGAGAGAACAACAATTTCTTCAGCACCAACCGCAGCATGATCCAAGGTTTCAGTTTCCCCAGAAGATGAATCTTCAGGCAGACATGTTTCAGAGGAGTAATTGCATCATTAACTTCAAATTGGAGGGTTCGAGTCAAATGCCTTCCACCTCAACCACTAGATCCTTCTTGTCGTCGCTGAGCATGGATGGAAAATCATTCCATGTAATTGGTGGACCAGTATCATCCCATCCAATGAACCTACACCATCCTCCTAAGCGGAGGTGTGTGTGTATAGGGGAAGATGGAAATGGCAAATGTGCCACGACTGGTCGGTGTCATTGCTCGAAGAGAAGGTAAAGTTATGGATGTTAAATGAGACTATGGCTGAAGAAGGCATTCAGTTTAATGCTTGTCACATGTATTATTTGTAGGAAGCTAAGAGTTAAGAGGTCCATTAAGGTTCCTGCTATCAGTAATAAGCATGCTAACATCCCTTACGATGAGTATTCTTGGAGGAAGTATGGGCAAAAGCCAATAAAGGGTTCCCCTTATCCTAGGTATTTTATCATCACACATCAGTCTCCATTCAGATACTTGTTAGTATTACTAACTAACAAGGTTATAAGCACAATCGACAATTGGAGTTTTTGGTTTCATAAAGCACTTTTGTCTTTAAGTTTCTCTTTTTGTTGTGTGAAACTGCTAATTCTCTTGTTTCAGTGAAAATTTCACAACTGAATTTTATCTGAAAATACAAATGCAGGGGATACTATAAATGCAGCAACATGAGGAGCTGCCCTGCAAGGAAACATGTTGAAAGGTGTGTGGAAGACCCTTCGATGCTCATTGTCACCTACGAAGGCGAGCACAACCACACCCGATTGCTAACTCAGCCTGCCCAGATGTAACAACTTTAAAAGAGATTTCTTCATCAGTAATGCTGCCTCTGGCAAAGATCTTGCATATCACCTTCTACATGTCAAGGGTCGGAGCACGCGCTGCACCAAATTCCGGCATCTTCTTCCTCGTGCGAGTGCTAATGTATTAAAATGTTATTCAAACAGTGATCCAGAAATGGGAAGTAGAATCAATGTCACAAAAGCAGAACTTTGTGAAGTTGAGAATGGAGAATGAGTCAGGCAGTGGAGCTTTGTGGTTCTGCATTCCACTTCATTTAGGTAAGAGTCTCCCACTTTGTCTGCACTTTCGATCATTTCATGCCATTGTTTGATGCCTGCGTGTTGTTGTCCACCTGACTTCTCTGATAGAACAAAGATAAGGCTGTGCCAGTACTTGTTGTGTGCTTCCTTAGTGCCCCTTTTCTCGATCAGGAGCCTTCTCTAAGCTACTGCAAATTAGACAAGTTTGGTGGTTCATTATGTTGTACATTTTAGACATGACTCCCTCTCTCAAGTGGCTAGTCATTTTAGGGCACAATAAACTTCACTCAATTCAATATAGTATCAAAGGTAGAGTCATAGAACATGTTGAAGTTAAGATTCTTCACACTGATTAGTCACACAGACAAATGCACGTTTATATATCAAATATATTATACTCTTGGTAGTGTTCTTAGTCTTTGATCAGTTGGATTGTGATAGGGTCTGTTTACTAGGGAAAGAGAAAAGTGAAGAGGTAGGTATCAAAGTGAAGATAGAAAATCGAAAGAGAAGATATTTGCAACATTCTATTTAAGGGTAATACAGAAGATAGAAACTAAAGATTTAACTGGCCAAAAGAAGAGAAGTGTGGAAATACACAATTTCTTGATCCAAAAGAGTCTTAATCCCTTCCTCTTGTTGCAAGAGTGAGTGTTTTTGGATTTGAAGTATTGCAAATTAGTCATTCATGTCACTGTAAGTTGTCGGAGACGCATGCCAACCGTCACACAACTATCTGTCTGTCTGTCTATCTATCTATCTCATGCAAAGCCTAACTCTTTTTTTTTTTTAAATGTAATGGTTGATTGCCTCATCACTTCCTTTGATAGTGTCTACATGGACCTTCAAAGTGCTTGTGAAAGATTTGATTGAGGATTCCACTTGCTTTTCGACCATCACCAACTAATTAGTTTTGAGGAAATCTTTGATCTGTATGAAGTGGGATTTGGTGATGGATGCTTTGGAGAGATCCATGAAGCATCACCACAAAGTAAGTTTTTTTTATAAAAAAAAATTATTATTGATCTAGGAAGGTTTGGTGGTGATATGACATAACAGTTCCACACTCTTTGCCTAATTTCCATCATGGTGATTAGTATAGGTGATGAAGTCATCATGGTGATTAGGGCTAGTAATATTGGATATTGTCATAATATTATCCAACTCAATTTCAAATACCATTAACAAATGTAAAATCTGTGGCCCGATTTAATACTCAAGTGGATGATGATATGGATTGATTTGTTTAACAAATTGAATTAATTATAATGACTTTAAGAGCATTTTATATTACATAGCTTAATCTTTTTAAAATATAAGTAATCTTAGAAATTGTGAAAACTATTTTTTAAAAATATATAATAATATTTTTAAATTATTTTATATAAATTTATATTGACATAAATATCATCTCTTAAGATGTTTCAAATTATTTGTAATGAAACCATATTATATGTGAAATTAGCATAAAAATTAAAAGAGAATTCCTTATTATCATTATTATTTTTTCTTAAATGTCAAAATGGTACCCTAACAAATTTTTTTATTTTAGTGATATTGTAATAGCTACATTATAATTGTCACACCATAGAATAAAATTACTTCAATTTCATCAAAATTACTATACGTATCAAAATATATTTTATTAAGTCAAAATTATTTAAATTTAATAAAATTGAAAATAAAAAGAACCTCTCATAATCAATTTCATAAAAAAAAATCTCTCTTTTCAAAAAATCAAAATAGTTGTTATAATATAAAGGAAAATTACTATAACAATACACATTGAAATACGAGTATTTTCAAAATAAATAATATATTAAAATATTATTTTGATTTTTAAAAAAAAAATACTTTCTGTTGAAAAGGATAATTAAAAAAGTTCCTTTGATTTTTACTCGTAAAATTATATATAGAGAGGAAAAAAAATACAGGTTCTATTTAACTAATTTATCTATTTTTTAAAAAATGGCCTAACAAGTTTAAAAGTGTATCAATTTACTCTCATCAACTAAGAGCATCTGCATTCGACCGTTCATGGAGAGTTATAACATGTAATTCATGTTAAAACTAATATACCAGGTAGAATTAATGTAATATTGGTATTAACATGTTCGGAGATCTGAACGTGTTAATACTTTTTTTATATATAAAAAAATGCAATTTTATCACCTGGTGCATGCACGCACCCGGTGAGAGAAATTTATTAAAAAAATAAAAATTTTAACTGTTAAAATCAACCCACAAAATTGAATTTTAAACACACTCTTTTTAATATTATAATTTTAAATAATAATTATTAAAATAATGTTAAGATTAAAATTATATTCATTTAAATAATAATGAATATTAATATTAAAATAAATGTAAAAAAATAAATATATTAATATAATGTGTATGTGGTATATGAACCCCACAAATAATAAAGTGTTAATGTTAAAATGAATGTGAGAGGATGAAAGTGTTAATATAATGTATATATGGCATGTGAACCCCATATTTTTTATGAGGTGGTAAGTGTTATAACGCTGAATGAATGTGGATGCCCTTAGTTTCTTGATTTATTTCTATACAAATGATTATGAGAAGGATTGTTTACCGAAATTAATAATTACAGTAAAAGATAATACTTTGAGTGTTTTAACCTGTAGTCATAGATAATAATTATAGTAAAAGATAATACTTCGAGTGTTCTGATTTCTTAGTCTTGACCATTTTTATTAATGGTTAGTAGTCATCCGTGATTTGCCTCCTCCGTGTTAACCTGGGGACAGGTTGGTAGAGACGCTGGGGCGAGCGAATCGCCTTTTCCCACATAGTGGTGTTAACATTTATGATGTCAGAGTAGTTCTCTAAATTTCATGTGTCTTATACAACTTAAATATAAGTAACAAATACAATTTAATTTAATTTTTTTTATACAAACATTAAAATTTAAGGTCAAATTTGGGTACTTCTCTGCTGCGGTTTAAGGAGGTCTGAAATTTTTAACTCATCTTTCAGCTCGAGTTCTTAGTCTCTCCATCAAAGTTCTTATGCTTATCACCGATCCTTCCATCCGATTCAGGTTTCGAACATAAGCTTTCGAACATAATCAGTATGAAAAGATCATATATTGATCTCAGATCTCCACATGGTCTCGTAGTACACGTAGAGAGTTGTTCCATTGACAGTTGATAGATGTCATTGAGTCATGAGTTCTCTAAACATGGCAGGGGTGATAGGATTAAATTTATTTTTAAAAAAAATTTTAGTACATCGTTTGGTACGGTTAATTATGGATGGGATAAGGGCGGATTATGTGTAGGATTCATAATACCAAGGTGCAAGTAGCTATTAATAATCTTACCTCTAATCTCATCCTAATCAACCCAATATAATCTTATCACCCCTACCTAACACTACCCAAATGTCTTATACAACTTAAATATACATACCAAATACAATTTAATTTAAATTTGTTTATATAAACATTCAAAATTTAAGGTTAAATTTGGGTACTTTTGCAATTCAAATCTCGAAGACGCCCGGTGGCCGATGGAGAGAAAAGCGGGCGGCCCTCAGACATCGATGGCTCCTCCTCTTTCTCTTCCTCTTTCTCTTCATCCGATTTACCCAGGCGAGGAGGAATCAAGCGGCGACCAGATCTCGCTCCTTCGGTACCCATGGAGGAGGAAGAAGAAGGCGAACGCGAAAGGATCAACGCCCGAAAGGTACTCCTTTCCCCATTCGTCTCGGTTCTTGTTCTTCTTTCTCCATCAAGATTTGTTTAGTTCCCGGAATTAGGAGAAGGGAAGTTAAGAACCTGCATTCCATTATTCCATCCCTGTGCGTGCATATTCTTGGGATGATTTCCTGTGGCGGATTAAGTATGATGTTCGGCGGTTGCGTTGCAGCTGGAGCCGGAAAGTGGGTTCGGAGATTTTGAGGAATGGGTGACCGTGGTCCGCAGACGCAGCGGAAAATCTCTCAGCTCCTCGAAAACGCAGCGTTCTCTGTCGCCTGTGCCGGAGCCTCTGCCGGCTCGTCGTTCCCTCCCTTCATCGCCCGCTGCCTGCAGGTACGCAGATACCTGCTAATTAATTGTTGCGTCCTCGTGGTTCTTCACTTGCGAAATTATTGGGAAAATATTTCACAACATGACGAAAATGACGATCTCTGTCTCCTTGAAATCTTTTCTACCGCTCTTCGTTTCTACAGGGTGGGAGTTGTACAGTCGGACACACCTGAGTATAGTGGGGCTGCATCGCAGTCTCCAGAGCAAGTGCCAGAAATTAGTTTGTGGGATAGGCTTGGGAATGCTTGTGCTTTAGATGTTGAAGCAAGTGAAGTCTCCTGGGACAATCTGTTTTCCCTGCACCACACAAAATATACAAGCAGTAATGAATGCTCAGAGGATGAAATGAACAAAGCTTTGGAGGTAAGTCAATTGTTTTCATAATGCAATTGCACAGATTTCAGGCATTTCAGATACAATGCAAATCCCTATGAAAGATTTTCTGACGCATTTTCATAAGTGGTCTACAAAGTATAAACACATAAATTGAACTGATATAGATTGAGGTCGATGTCAAGATCATTGCTTACCTTAATCTTGTTCTAGAAAGCCTGATATACAAGTGGTTACTATTTCCTCTAGTGGAAATTGCACTAGTTAAATGTTTCATAGGTTGACTGACCGTACATCTTCTTAACTAATTCATGATTTACATGGTTTGTTGTCTTCAAAATATAAATGGGTCTCATCAATCAAATGCTGCCTATCCTCTTGTTTATTAAGAAAATCTATTTGAAAGAGTTTTTATTGTCCCACAAAATATTAACTTTGAATATGTTTTTCTTTACTGGTTATATTTTTTTTTTTCACTTAAATTATAGTTTGGATTTTGGAAATCTAGGTGACTGTAAATTCTGGAGGAGTAGTTTTTTATGCATTGTTCAACACCTCAAGTGGTGATGACTCCTGCGCAGAAGAAGCAGCAGCGGTAATCAAAATTGCATCTTCCAGGATGGCCACACAATCTGAACGCTTGGGCTATGAATTTGCAAAATTGCTGAGAGTGAAGACACCTCAAGTACCTTTTCTACCGTTGATCACATTTTCTTGCTTGCTTATTATTTATACTCCTGTTTATATGATCTTGTAAATCACTTTCATTTGGCAGGCAAGAGTGATCCACAACTCAAGCGCAGAATGGCAACTGATCAAGGATGCAGCCCAAAAGGCACGAGATATTTCAGTTGCCAATGGAGATGAAGTGGGTGAAGTTACATGCTCAGAGCTGTTAGAGGCCCTCGAATTGAGCCGATGCCTTTTCCTTATGAAGTTAGCGGCCACCTCTTCTCCTTATCATCTTAAATCCTTATCCTGAATTTAATTTTTTTTTTTTAACTTGTGCAGTTACATCCATGGCTCTCCTCTGGTGGACAACCCAAATGCATTTGATTCAAAGGAGGCTGCCGAAAGTACTGCTGCATCACTTGGCAGGGTCTTGATATTGGACCTCATACTTAGGAATGAGGATAGGCTTCCCTGTCCCAGCTTAGGATGGCGTGGTAATCCAGCTAATCTACTATTTGCCAATAAGGTAGCATCTACAAACTTGGATGCACTAGACGAAGCTTATGATTCTAGCACCAGAAGATTTCATCCGCAGATAGTAAAAAGACTTAAGGAGAGGAAAAAAGAGCGACGAGCTATCTCTCTAAATGGTAGGTTGGGCTATCAAGTACCTGAATCTACAACAGAGGACTCTGATGATTTGAGTGACTTAACCGCCAGATCTACGAGCAGTCAAGGAACAGAATTTGGAAAGAGTTCCGACTTTCAAGTTATGGCAATTGATTCAGGAGTTCCTCGCAGACCACCTGCAGGAAAACGGGCAAAAGATCAAGAAAACTACCCCAGGGTCATTGAGCTGATAATCAATAATTTTGAGTTCTCTTCTAACTTGTTGTATGAAGTGTCTTTTGGAAAGCTGGGGGTTCCTGAAGCTGAGCACACTGATGTTCCTAGTGACTCTCGTTCTTGTTTCTCTGAATCTGATGTAGCAGCTTCTGTTCATGCATTTCGTGCAGGATTCCGTGGTGCACTGAAGGACCTCCAAAGCCTCCATGTATTTCTTCTCGCACTGTATCAGAAACTGGAGGGCCTGTTAAGGGTTGTACAATCAATCATAAACAAAATATATAGTGAAGATGAATCTGCGGGCTCAGATTCACCTTCACATACTGCTTGCTCCAGTTCCCAATTTCAGGCTGATAATAGTGACCCTGAAACTCGGAAATGTTTACATAAATTTTCAGCATCACGTGAAAGCGTGGACATAAGTTCTCCAATTTGTCGAGAGAATTGGAATAGTAGATATTTTAAAGGAAGTGATAGTTCTCGGTGCTTGCGCTTAACTACTAAGCTTCGTGACTTTCACAAGATAACTAAGGTTAGGAAACTATTTAGCCATGCTATGTATAAGATAAATATGGTAATACCTTGAGTATGGAGCTAACAAAAGCATTTAAAATTAGATGTCTCTCTTATGACTTACATGCTGTTTGGGATAGGTAGATACTGAGCTATCTAAAGAGTTGGAGCAGTGGAATGAGACGGTTAGAACAGAGGTTGTCAAACTGTGCCAAGAAAACAACTTTAACACAGGATTTTTTGAAGGAAGTGATAGTAGCGTTGCTGTCGATGCTTATGAGCTGAAGGTAATAGGCATTTCATGTTCAATCTAAATGATGAAATTTAATTGTTTTAATCCTTGTCCAGATCCGTCTTGAGCACATTCTTGAGAGAATATCACTAATTTCTGATGCAGCCAGTACAGAGCGCCCTTCTCGTATTACAGATCATCTCTATATTGGTGGAGCCCTAGCTGCAAAATCCAAATACACCCTTCAGCACCTTGGTATCTCTCATATACTTTGCTTGTGTGCCAATGAAATTGGACAATCAGATTCTCAAAATCCTGATATCTTTGAGTACCGGAACTTCTCTGTAAGCACTTTTTCCTATTCAATGCAGCAGTAAATCATTTGGATTTTTGCTTAAATTAACTTTTGCATTTTGTCATTTAAGATCCACCAAGGTAGATACTTGCTACTATAAGTAATAATTATCTGCCCTTATAGAATGATGTAGATAATAACCTATTTGGTGATGCCAGAGTATACTAATCTAACTTGTTTGCATATCTTCACGGCACAAGAATTCAAAATGATGATGTCGTGCAGCATTTTAAGAGCTATGGCGCTAACCAGTTACAGTTTTCACCAAGAATGTCCATTTACGTTAAGATGTCCATTTATACTTTTGTTTATACCTTGCCTTTGTGATGACAGCATTCTTATTTTCTCTACTGGATTAATTCCTATAACATTGCACGGTAGAACTATCATATCCTTCCATTTTTTTACTGTCCCACATATAAGTCTTCCTTTCGAGGCCTGTAACTAAAAAGGACTGGCGAGTATTTTTTTGGATTCAGATAAGTGACAATGATGATGAAGTTATCAGTGACTTGTTTGAAGAGGCTTCTGATTTCATTGACCACGTTGAGAAACTGGGAGGGAAAGTGTTGGTACATTGTTTCGAAGGAAAAAGCCGCAGCGCAACCGTAGTTCTTGCTTATCTAATGCTGAGAAAGTGAGGAACTTACTCAGGAATTCTACTTGGTATATCAAGTATCAAACTAGGATTTTCTGATGAAATGTACTGTTCCAGGGGTCTCACTCTGCTGGATGCATGGAACATGCTGAAGAAGGTGCATCGTCGGGCCCAGCCAAATGATGGCTTTGCAAAGACTCTCCTGGAATTAGACAAGCAACTGCATGGGAAGCCATCGATGGAGTGGCAGCAACGAAGACCGATGATGAAGGTATGCCCCGTATGTGGTAAGAATGCAGGTCTCAGCAGCAGCTCTCTCAAACTCCATCTCCAAAAGTTCCATAAGATGTTGTCTTCGGGCAGCGTGGACAGCGCCATGACCTTGGAGATCCAGAAGGCTGTCAAGGGACTTGAGATGAGTCGTGGTGGGATATCAGCACAGCGTAAAGGCAATGAATGTGATGGTGAACGCCAACGCACTCAATGATGCTGAACTCTAGTAAAGGTTTTGTTTGTTTGAAGAATTAGCAATATCAGTAGCAATAACTGAAGGCTTATGGTACGTATGCTAGATAAGCATCCAACGTACATATACGTAGTTGATGAATATGCAAAATGGTTTTTTTTTGGAAACTTTTGGTATATAAAAATGATTTTCCTGTGTATTTTCCTCACTTTCAGCTGGTTACTATGAGATTTAATACTTGGCCACCCAAAAAAATCCAAACTTGCATAGATATTAGATGCAAAAAAAGAGTAGCCTAGTCAAGTACTGGATGCAAGTAACACATAAGTTGGATCAGTAAAACGACCAGTTGATTCTTTAAATTCAATTGTTCAGCCTTGGGCCAAGTTCATGAAGGAATTTTAGATCCATATGTTCTTAAAGGAGCATCAGCTACACGTAGTAACCATGATACAGTTACTATTCTAGCATTCTTTGATGGATTGCAATAGGCATCCACCAGTTGCTGTTAACAAATGTGGTTTCAGCGAATCAAGACTAAATTATTCGATAAAAATAAAATAAAAACAAGATGACAACAAAGCAAGCAGAAACTGAGGAAGCGAGGTTTTGCCTATCGACGAGCTGCAAAAGGTTTCTCGACCCATCGAATTCGGCACCCGTGCGAGTGCAACTTCTCAATCAGCAGCGGCGAAAGGAGATTCCTCAATCCGATGAGAAGCTTCAGCTTCTTTAATTTTTCGTACGAGGCTCTCAGTGCAATCTCAAACCACTCAATTGGCACAAGGCTGAGATGTACCAGCTTCACATCTTGTAGACACTTCAGGGTGCCTAGCAACATACATAGACCCATGCCTGAAATTGAGCAATATGATATATTTATCTGCAAAGAGATATTTGAATCAGATTGAGAACTTTTCATTCCTTTTTCATGTCCTTTTGGAATCGAATAAAAGAGATTGTTTGAGATTGTACGCTACAAACCTGTCTGAGGTTTTCGGTATATTGGGCAAGAGCAAATAGACCTCCATCATCTACCAAATTGCAGCGTTTCAAATCCAGCTCAGAAAGGTGACGACAACCCATGGCAATCTTTGCTATGCCTGAACTTGTAACATGACATAAACCTCTCAGTTCAAGATCACGAAGGTCTTCCAAACGACTTACATGCCTCAGTCCTCCATCAGTGATCTTTGTGCAGTAGCAGAGGTTTAACTTTTGTATCTTCTTGCAGCCAGCCGCTATGGCAGCTAAACCATCATTAGTGACCTCAACACACCTGCAAAATCCAGTTTGTTAGAGCTTTCTTCCATTACTCTACATCCCAAGAACATGAGAGAAATTGATTGCACTACCTACCAAACCAAACATACCGGTATAGATCAAGTTCGCGAAGCTTTTTGCAGTTCGATGCTATAAGAACAAGGCCTTCATCAGAAATCATATGACAAAGACCCAGTTTCAAGACTACCAGCTTTGAACACCGAGATAAATACTTCATCGCTGCAAGGAATGGAGATGGAATTAATACAATTGTATTTGAAGAATAGAAAGACATGTACTTCATGATCCAAAATGATCAATTTTTAGTGAGTACAAAAACTTACCAGTACTGCTTAGACTACAATCAGTGAGGTCTATTTCTTCAAGATTAGAGCAACTTGTTCCGATACATTCTAGGCCCTTATCAGTTATTAAATTGCAGGATTCTAGTCGGAGGCATCGCAGCTTTTTACATTGATCTCCTATAGACATAAGGGCTCTGTCCGTAAGCAGATGACAGCATGTAAGATCAATGGTTGTTAAATGAACACAACTGGCTACAAGCTCAAAGATCCCTTCATCGGTCACTGATTGGCATTTACTAAGCCCTATCTTGGCCAAATTTTTGCAGTTGAGGCCGATTATCTTAAGACTTGATGCAGAAACTTGAAAGCCATCAAGTTTTAGTACGGTCAAGCTATCCCTCAAAACATTCAACTTGGAGAGGAAGAGAGATGCCAGCTCCTGCAATGTACAACTTTTACATGAGCGGTAGGTCCTCGAGCAAATCCAACTTATTGCTATAATGCCAAAACCTTACAGGAAAACAATCTCCAACATTGAGTTTTTGAAGGCCACTGTTTCCTTCGATCAC
The DNA here is from genome assembly GCA_037974815.1 of Kaempferia elegans. Classification (NCBI taxonomy): domain Eukaryota; kingdom Viridiplantae; phylum Streptophyta; class Magnoliopsida; order Zingiberales; family Zingiberaceae; genus Kaempferia; species Kaempferia elegans. The sequence goes on from JBBPFQ010725976.1 coordinate 12,549, forward strand.
TGAGGTTAAACCACTAGAAGTTACATTTTCACAGCGAGAGATATTAATGCTCTGCAATAAAGCATGAACCAAAGAAAGAAAACAAATTAGTCTGTTCCACTCGAAAGGCTTTGTTGAACTATCACCATCTGCAGTGTTATTAATGGCCTAAATGTATCGGGATTGCCAACTGCTATGATTCTGTTGTTGTGAAAGAGTAAAATTTGGAATAAGATTCACCAAAACTTACCCGCAATGAGTTATTTCGGTGCTTCAGAAATTGTAATCCCTCATCGTCTACAAAAGAACATCCAACCATGTTTAGAACTTCTAGCTTGCCAAGTGAGGAAATGGAGTTGATCGATCTATTGGTTATCTGAAGAGGACAATGGGTGGAAATTCGTGTTTTTTGTTCAATAACGATCAGAGATGTGAGAGAGAGTGAGAGAGAGGATGTGGAAACTGCAAAGTAACCTTGAGATATGAGATGTCCAATTCCTTCAGATCCTGGCACTTCTTAGCGAGCAGATCGATCCCAATGTCGGATATCTCCAGACACCACTTGATTCCGAGTTTCTCTAGCCCGGCGCAGCCCACCGCCACCTTAGCGAGCCCGACATCCGTCAGCCCGAGGCACTTATCCAATCGGAGCTCCCTCAACCCGGCGGCGTTCGCCAAGGCGGCGGCCTCCCGATCCCCGACGCCGACACAGTGTGACAGGTCCACAGCCTCCAGGCGCGGGCACGCATCCACGAGAGCCACCAAGCCCCGCCACCCAACGCCGCTGGCGCGGCTAAGGCTGACCGACCGAAGCCGCCACTGGCCCGCCCCGGCAGCGAGGGCAGCAGAGAAAGCGCGGTCGTCGAGGGCCGGACAAGCAGAGAGATCGAGGCACTCAAGTCCAGCGGCGTAGCGGCGAAGGAGACCAGGGAGGACCTCGAGGCGGAGGACGCGGAGCGAGCGGCGGTGGATCTCCTCGGCCCGGAGGAACCCGTGGCAGACAAGGCGGCAGGACTTGCGGTCGCGGGGGTCGGAGACGCGGTCGAGGATGCTGGCGAGCAGGTCGAAGGGGAACACGGTCGACATGTCGGAATCGCAGGGACGCGGTCTGTTCATCGCCGCTTCAGCATCTCCTCGGGGGCACGAAGATCATTAGGTGGAAATGAAGAGGAAGGAAGGGAGAGGCACGAAGGGTGGAGGATGGGGAAGATAGGGCCGCCGGCGGAGCAGCGGTCCTCTTCCTCGTTGCGATCGCATGCCTCGAAGAATCTCCGTTTCCCTTCGATTCCTTGCGCTCTCGGAAACGAAGGGCGCAGAGAGACGACGAAGAGAGTGGGAAGAAGCGAAGAAACGAGGCCTGATCTGGTTACCACCTCCACCGAATGTTTGTCTTCCGCCCTAAACGAGTCAAATGACTGAAATGCCCTGACAGTTCAGAATGTGTTGATGTAAACGGAAGAGTAAAAGGGTAAAATCCCAAAGATGGGGACCACATGGCGGTTGAGGATTGGAGGAGGCGATACCTGGCCGTGGCAATCGGGAGGTGCCGATGGGTACTGCGATCCCAAGTACAGGAGCCGTCCAGGTCGTGCAATTGTGCAAGATGCGTCTCCCTTTTCCTTATCTAAATGTCGACCAGTAAATTATCAAAATAATTGCTATTTATTTTTTATTTTTTATTTTTTATTCCGTTCGGTTGGATTCGAGTGGGAAAGACAGAAGAGTCCCATCC
>JBBPFQ010726489.1:0-14241 GCA_037974815.1 Kaempferia elegans
TTAATTTATAATATTAAATAAAAAAATAACTGTACAATATAACATATAGTATATAATTTTTATATGTTATCTACCTTATGTCGTACACTCGGTACGAACCTAATGTAATTATTTATTATTATTATTTTAAACTTTGGATTATCTCAATCAAATTTTAACTTTAAACAAATTGAGTTCAAATTAAGCTCATTTAATGTTTAAATAAGTCATTTTTGAATAAGCTTCAACTAAGCACATTTAACTTTTAAATGAGTCATTTTCAAATCGAGCTCAAGTTGTCTATGAACTATTTAATTTTTTTATGAACCAAGCTCAAGTTTAAGAATTAAAGTTTAAATCAAACTTGAGTCAAGCTCGAACTTAGATAAAATGAATCAAATTAGAACTCAAGCCTTTGACTGTTCGGCTCAGCTCAATTCAATTATACTCGTACTTATGTTATAACAACTACAGTTTCATAACTACTGTAATTGATTTACCACCTAGCTGCATAGTTGATATAATGTAAATATTAAATGTTAAATTCAAGAGGTTATAATTTTTAACTTAGATTTAACCAAGTGACATATAATATATTATTGAAACTCGTTCAGAGATTTACAATTATTTATATGGTAAATCCCGTAATAGTTAGGTTTGAAATTCAAAAAATATCATATCAATGGCTCTAAACAATTTTAATCTTAATTTTTCTTTTCAGGATATAATAACTACAAAATTATAATTGTTATACTATATAGTAGCTACGGATTTTGATATGCTTAGAGCATCCACATCAATTACCCTAAAATTTACATTTTACATAAAAACAACCTCTACATAAGCTGCCATACTCATTACCTAAATATACATTGTATGCATAATAATTCTATAAATTTAGAGAATGAAATACATTCCCTAAATATTAAAATAATATTTCTCTCTCCTCTCTCTAATAATAAAAACATTTCTCTCCCCTCTATATAATAATAAAAAACATAGAAGAAAAAGAAAAAATAATAAAAAAATAAATATAGGGTAAATTATATAGTTGATGCATTATGTAATAAAAAGTAGATATCCAAATTTAATAAAATAACTATTTTATCCTATATTTTAGATTTTGGATAAGTAATCTGATGTGGAAGCTATTACAATGCATAGATTTAGGTGGAAAAAATAGAAAGTAATAATAATGTAAATAAATTACTATTGTCCAGTGAAAAATAGTTAAGTAATAAAAAAAATACTATTCGAAGAACAAAAAAAACGCTTTTTTACTTTTAATAATTTAAATTTTTTATAAATTGCCATAAAATCCGAGTCATGCAAGGCCTCGCATAGTACCTTGGGCAGACTTATTGGTCTCCTTATTAGGGCTATAGGCCCATTAATACTCAATTAATGTGCTTTTAAAAAAATAATGTTTTTTCCTCAAAATCATTTAGAGGCGTTTGGTTTGCATATTTTCTATTTTCATTTTCTGAAAAATTTAGGGTGCGTTTGGTTTGAATTATTTTCCTTTTCATTTTCCAGTTTTTCATTTTTTAGAGAATGATAATTTGTCATTCTCTAATTTTCTAGAAAATGCTATATATTTTTTTAGAAAATGAATATAAAAACGATAAACCAAACATCATTTTTTAGAAAACGCGCGTTTTCCAAAAAATAAAAATGGAAAACGCGCCAACCAAACGCCCCCTTACATTTTCTAGAAAATAATTTTTTATTTATATTTTTTATCTTTGTTTTCTAAACAAATACATAGCATTTTTGGGAAAAATAGATTATGTTAAAAAATCATTTTTTATTTTTTAAAAAATACATATTTTCTAAAAAATAAAAATAAAAAATATATAAACCAAATGCCCCATAATTTTTCAAATCAATATGATTATAAAAATTGAGCTTAGATTTATAGATAATAATACAAAAACCAAAATAAAATGTGGAGAAATCTCATCTACGCGAAATGAATTAGTCAAATTAATTTAATGGAATGAATTTTCAATCACTTTTTAAAATTTAAATTAGTGGATCCGTTCGGGCTCAACCCGAACCAGATATGTTGTCATCATTTTTAAAGAAAATTGAATCAAATGCGGATCTCGATTCGCCGACCCGATCCGCGTCCTGCATTTTTTTTATAATATTTGCGTAAAGGCCCTTGTTCGTCGCAGATATTTTAAGTGGGTCCATATTTGCAGAGAGGAACCCTCGTGCCGCTTTATTTCTTCTTCCCCTTTCGTTCAGCTGACAATTTTTCTTCTTCTTCTTCTTCTTCTTCTTCTTCGATCGAAGCATGCGCTCGATCTGGGTTTTCTGGTCTCGGTTCGGGTTCTGGATAAGCGATTAGAGGCGAGATGGGTTCTAGGGACGAGAAGGGCAACGACGAGCCGTGGAAGGAGAGGGAACGCGCGAGGAGTGCTTGGCGCGTCGCTCTCTTCGGATTGGTGGGCGTCACCGCCACTGGTATCGCGGTATGATCTCCCCTCGCATCCTACAGAACTTCCTGTTCCTTATTCTTGGAGTTTCTTTGTAATTTTCTTTTCTTCGGTTAACTTGATTTTGTATTGTAATGGAGAGGAGATAATGAATTCGATATAAAATGAACATGATCGGTTGGCTAGAAAGATTGCGTTTTTTTCATCTTCCATGGATGACGCAGTGAGTCGTTGTCGATCTTACCTCTGCCTTTGTTTCACTAGACAACTCTACACGTTGTTTGATCAGCGAGCTTAGCAGTCTTTTGAGTTCGAATGGAGTCTAAACAAAGATCTTTTGAACTACACGATCATCCTTCTTTTGATTTTATTTTTCTTTCTAATTTTATGCTGAATTTCATCAGTTTCAGAGTAATTCATGAACTTTGAAAATGTTTTGCCAATTCCAGTGCACTTTAATGAGATGAATCGATCTGGTAAGTTTTCAATTTCTTTGGAGTCACAAGAGGCTCCTGATTCACAATGTTAATAGTGTTCTTTGCTTCGAGACTGAAGAAGTGGCCCTTGCTCTTGTTTGAATCTGGTCTTTAATTATTTATGTTAGAGAGAGAATTTTGATTAGTTGCTTTCTGCCCTGTATCAGGGAGGGCGGCAATGTTTAATCTGTCAGGTTTTTATGGTTGCCTTTGACGTTTGTCTATATGCATGCTATGATCATGCCTTGCTTTCCTAGTTCCAGTATATTGCTAGTTGTAAGCATTAATGGCTTAGATTCCTTGTCTCACTGATCGGGAATCTTTCTCCCTCCCTTTGAACTGAAATTGGTTATATTGAAGATCTAGACTCTTGAAAATTTTCCTATTATTTTTGGAGTTATTCTGGGTTGACTTTGGCTTTCAACATTTTAGCATGGCAATGTTTAATGTACATCGAGTTCATTGCTTGTAATTCTTAGGTGCTATTGTGTCCATATGCTCCTTGATAAGTAGTGTTTTCTTGCTCACGTAGCAACTTAACTGGAATATATGTGGTCTTTGTCAGGTTGGTCAGTTGCGCAAAACTGCTGAATGGGTATACACTCAGGTAGAGTTAGTCTCTGGATTGTTACTTTTAGCATTGCAAGTAGTGTTTAAGGCATTTTTTGTTTTGCATGGAGTCTCTGTTGAAATAAATGCTACTTGTAACAAATGCTAATGCACCATGTCAATTATTCTGGTTTATCAATCACCTACTCTGAAAGTGGAAGATAAAAAAGTTCAGTTACAAATCACTGATACCATAATCAATGCAATTGCATATAGCAAGACAGAGTTAAAAAGCTGAACATATCCACTATCTGAGAAGCTTATAAATTTTAATATTCCTATGGATCAAGTTGAATGCAAGTGTTTCTTATTGTAAGTTCTAGTGCTAGGTTTGAATGGATGTTTTTGATACATCTATCATAAATCATCATGACTATTTTTTTTTTAATATGGAAGATAAGTTGTTTACTGCGATAAAAAGGATTTATTTACAGTAGCCAAGAACAAACTTCATAAATTAAAAGTGGGAAAACACAACCTTCGTAGCCAAAAGAAGACAAAACATCAGCATTGATCAATTAAGCATGATTCCTAGTGACAAGAAAAAAATATAAATTCATAAATCCAATCAGTCAATGAAGACTAGAAATCTGCTACCCTCAATTAGATAGTGACAATTGATTTGCAATCCTTGTCTGATTAGATTTCCATCAGAAAACTCCTGCAAAAGAAATTGTGTCTAAGCATCTATCTTTCTGATGATCAACCATAATCATATTTCATGAAATAAGGTTTAGGCTTTATTAAAGAACATGTTGGTCAGTTTCAAAAGTACAAACTCACTTGTCTAATGTAGCTTGGCAAAGCTTATGACAAATTGTGATTGAATATATGTCATCCTCCCACTATGTTATACAAAGCCATGTGTACACATCTTTGTATCAAAATAAGAAGTTGGGGACAAGAAATTAGCAATTAATGTGCAAGGAACTATTGCTTCTGTTTTGTAGTTTACTAATGACTTTATTCTCTCTTTCATCAGTTGAATAGATTACGGTCCACTTCAACCTGGAGCAATGCTACAAGCAGTTCAAGTTATGAAGGCTCCAGACAAGAACCTTGGAAAAGATATTACCGTATTAGAATGCAAGAGGAATATGAGGATGAGAGGGAGAGAGTTGTAAGTTATTCTATTCACTATTCATCCTTACATCCATCAGTTTTCCTACAAATTTTTTTCCTCCAGTTACTGTGGTGAGATAATGGTTGTCTCTTTGTTTCACTACGTGAGGTCAATGGAGGGATAAGATTCATATAGATGATCCCAAGCACGTGGAACTCACATGGTTTGATGATTAAACATATCTTGGTTATATACCACCTAGCAGTTGATTTTAACTGATCTATTGGGGTCAAATCAATGCCAAAAGCCAAAATATTAACAATAGCATGTAGGTGGCATGCATCAACCCACTACATGGCACATACGTAGGATGCAGGTGCTTATGTGGGGCCTCCATATATGGTCGTGTGTAGAGGGCATATGCAACAACATGGTGCTCCTGATGCTGCTTATTGAAGCACCACATACGCTATGTATGATGTGGTGGTCCCTTGCCCAAAGTTGTAAATGTCATATGTGACAACCTAGTCCACTTTTAAAAAACCATGCTGAAATCCTCATAGTTCCTGCCTTCTTGTCCCACGTAGCTCCGCATGGTGGGAGCTTCGTGCACCGGGCTTCCCCTTTTTATATATATATATGTTGGCCCAGTTAACCTAATCATATTGGGATTTGAATCAGTTAGGCCAAGAAGCAACCAATGTCAGAAAGATTGGATTAATGGAGTGTGATGATTAGAGAATGCTAGGAATGTGTATAAGTTGCTGTGCAGATGACCTAGTCAGTTGTTTTACTTGTGTAATTATTACATAGTTTTGAATTTGATGCAATTGCTTGCCTTGAGGACAGATGCAGATGGTACTAGGCTGAAGTATATAAAACACTTTATTGGACATTCATATTTGTATCCTTTGCCAACAGAAGTTCCATAACGTGTCTTGAGATAATTAAAATTATTCTTATGGTGTAATTATCCATGCTACTCTATTGTTTTGAAAATAACTGATGATCATGACTTCCTTGTTCTTTTATGTAGGAGCGTATAAGACGAATGCAAAGTGTATTTAACAGGGAGCGAAATAAGCGTAAGACCTACAGGACTTGGACCGACAATGACCCTGGCAAGTACCAGTATATACCACGTGAAGATTGGTACTACGAGACAAGTACATCTTACAGTGACTATAAAAGTAGTTACAAATCCACTCCAAATTACAGGGGGCATTACACAATGTCCCATCATTACACAGTCTTAGGGCTTGACAGGTACTAACTGAACCACTCTTTCTTTATTTCCTTGCAAATAAACACGACTTTTCGCTTGTACTGCTAAACTTATCCTCTGTGTTGTGGACAACTTGCATATTTATTGGCTTGCATTTATTTTAGTTAAATAAATTTTTTTCTTGAATATTGTATAGGGAGCAGATTCACAATCAGTAAATTATTTAACAGAAAACCTTTGCTGATTAATTAGAAAGAACTTAAATTCTTAGATTACATTTGTCATTCAGTGGATCCATGGGAAATAACAAGAACAAAAAGAAAAGAAAAAAAGGCAGGAATCCTGCATTATAGGATGCATGAAGATAATTTGGTTATGTTCCATCGAATAACTGATAAATAGATTGAGATTTGCTGTTCCTTGACATGAATCATTGTGTGGCCTTTGATTGACTTGTAACAAGATTTTTTCCCTTTATCATATACTTTGTGGAATCAATTACTTCACAAGGTATTTGGTTTTTGAGAATGCTATGGTACATATGCAAGCGTTGGACATATTGGTGTAGCATTAATAAAAGATAAAACTAGGGGTAATAGGTTAAGATGGTATAAATATACCCAAAGGTGATTAATTATTCTATGACTAGATGAGTTGGATCAATTTCATGAAATGTAAGAGGCAGACGAAATGGTATGAACATTGTTTAATTGATCAAAATATTACTAGCAATTTAGGCTTGCACAGAGTTTGTGGAGCAATAAGATCTATGTAACCAACCTAATATAACGGGAAATAGTATACCCTTTGATTCTTTTGATATTTTCATTAGCATTATATTCTCATAATCTGTCTCTATTTTAGGATTTGTGTTCTCCAAAGCTAATCAGTTTTATGCTTCCCATAGGACAAGAGCAGAACCATATACCGATGCTGAAGTAAAGGTACATCTTTTCATCATCCGATCTCTTCTTCTTATCTAAATGTTGTTTCAATTTTAGGTTAGATTATATATAAATGTTTAGGAAATTGTTAGAGATTTTCTATATGAAAATTGGAAAGTAGTAATTGCCGTCATACAAAAATGGTGAAGCTGTTTAACTAGAAAATTGACAAGGAATTTTGAACTGTTAGTGTTATCGTATTAATATAGTTCAATAAAAGCAATATTTTATTAATTGTTTACATCTGTTGTTCATGTTTAGATAGTTTTTTTCCTTCTAATTTGAGCTCATCAACTAGACTAGGTTAGGTCTTCCAAAGTATCTTAAACAAATAAATTAAAATTGATGCAGTAGATTGGATGAGGAACAATCCTATGTTATTATTGTCTGACTTCACATGAATGTTTAGGCTTACAGGCATCAGTTTTATAAATTTCTTGTTTTCTTTCCATATTGTCTGCTGACTTGATTTTCATGTATGCATTGCAGTCTGCTTTCCGCACAAAAGCAATGGAGCACCATCCTGATCAAAACCAAGAGAATAGAGGTAGAACCTGTTTCTCATCTTCTTTGTAAAGCACGATATATCTAAAGCGTGTCTGGAATTTGTTGGTTACAATATATTTGATGATGGAAAGCATATCATTCTTCTTGTTGCAGTGGCGGCCGAAGCAAAATTTAAAGAAATTATGATGTCGTATGAAGCTATAAAATTGGAGAGGAAAAATCAAGGGTGCTGATATATATACTCATGCGTGTAGATATTGGTCATTTCAGAATAAATAAATATATTCAGGAATGCATTCACTTCGCAAGCAGAAAAAAAATGCAAGCTGGGGAACGCTGAAATGGGGCGAACGTTGTAAATTTTGAGCACAGGAGGATTGGTCTTCCATGGTGTTCTTCACAGTGAAAATAGCAACTTAAGTTCATTTCCTTCTCTGAAGTGTTGAGCTTCAGCAATTGTTTTTCCTTCCCTCTGGAAACTTGCTTTCCCTAAATATTTATAGTGGCTACAAACTGTTATATCCTGCAATTTCGGCAAAAATTCATGTTCTAGTTGATACTGTATGAGTATCAATTACTGTAAAGTGAGCTGTTACGTATAACTGATGCCCATCTGACAGTACAATTTTTATGGGAAAATTATCATTTGAATAATGGTTGTATTTTTTTGTTTATTGTATAAGTTCTCTTAGGATGACCCTAATACCTTCCTCTACCATTTTTTGTTCATTTTAGTTGAATTTGTCAGCATTTCTAGTTTCCTGCTGTTGAATTGCAACTGTACTAGCAATTATGTTGCTACTTCTCCAAATTGTTTTCACTCAGAAAATCACTTTGGGAAGATATCTAAAAACTCAAAGGTGACTGAAATACTACTGAGCGCCAAAAATTTGAGAACAAGTCATGGGACGATGGTTTAGATGAAACCATTCCCATCAGCATATACAATTACTACGATTTCATCCCCAATTCCCAAAGAAAAGAGAAATGCAAGTTTGTCAAAATCTCATTTTCACAATATTAGAGTGAATAATGTTAGTGGAATCCAAGCTCGACGGCACAAGCTTCATTCAATCTGAACAAGTTCAAGAGAGATGTTTACAACATAAATTTTGACAAACAGAAAATGGCACTTTAGGTTCAATACCCCCCACCTCTCACCCACACAGGCATCAGTTGGCAGGAGGAGTCCTATAATATGCGGGAACAGTCACCGGGAAGAACATTTGCCGAACCCCTTCAGCCTTGATGATGGGGAAAATGATAGCTGATGCACCCTGCAAAGGCAGAAGGTTACCTATGTGAATGGTTTTGGTAGTAGACTATGGCTCAGCAATGAGCATAATCTATTTTGAATTTATAAAAAAGAGCGAGAGATTTCAGTTCATACAGGATGCACAAGGTTAGCACTACTTACAGAAATCAGTCTAGCTCCAATCCACATTCGCTTCAGAGATGGAAATGGCAACAATAGACGCCCAACGCCATATATAGCAACAGCAAAGAAGTGCGCAACCAAACTCAATGGCCTGGGATTAAGGCCTGAGAGTAACGAAACAGGTCCATTTGAGAAAACACCACCTAGACTTAGATAGTCGAAACATGCTTGGCGCATTTCATTCCTCGCTTGATCAGGTGATGCACTAAAAACCTTATAGAGAGCACCAGCCAAAGTATTGATTGTAGAAGCAACTGGCTGCAGAAATAAAGAGGTAATCACCATCCCAAGAAAAGTAGTGTGAAAGTCAAGAAAGAATATGATTTCACATAACATATTGGATTCAAACTGACTACTAAAAGATGTGTTGCCTTTACCTACCTTCCGTAAGGTGTAAAAAGATTCCAAATATTTACAGAGGGATGGTGCATCATGGAGATCGCGAAGAGGCTTAAGAAGATTATTCAACACGGCAATATCAGACAAGGCCACAGTCATTCCTCCACCAGTTAGAGGATGGCGCATATTGAAAGCATCCCCCATTAACAGTGCTCCAGGTGTAGGGTGTGGGACTGCTGGCATGCTCCTATTGGCCATAGTTCTGATATTTCCTTTGTCAACAGCCTTTATAAAAGCATCTTGTAGTTGCTCAGGAAGCTATTGAATGCACATTGCGTTAGCCTCAGTCTATATATTCATACTAAGAGGGGGCATACCATCCACACAGAAACACACTCCATAACTAAAAGCAACGGAAGCACTAAACAAGATTTTTTGAAACTACCTGAGGTGCAACTAGGGTCTTCAAATAGCTGGCCATTTCACCATTTGCTAGAGAAGGTACCTTCTGACCTGGCACATCGACCAAACAGCGGACCTCTGAGCTACTGATTGGATAGAACAAAATGGGTGAAGGATCAGCCAAGATAACATGCCCATGGTTTGGGAATGGAAGTTGGCAGTTCTCTAGAATTAAACCAACAAAAGAAGAGGGTATATCGACCTGCAAAAAGATGCTATCAAATCACTGCAGTAAGTTCTTGTAAACTTTGTTCAGTAAATCTTACAAAGAAGAGACAGATAATATGCAAACTAGACTACTGAAGCAGAGAGACGAGTGTTTGCACTGTTATCCTATGAGCCAAGCATTGCAACAACGGTGTGGAGAACTTTTCTGAGAAACCTACAGACCCTTGATTCTGAAGTTCAGCAAGAAGGGACCAATAACCAGTCAACCTATTGCCCTATTATCTTTGAACCTGAGCAGTCTAACTCAGACTTTCGTATAAGGAGCCACCCATGCCATCTATATTGACCATCATCATTTATTCATGATTGCTTGAGTGTCCTTTTGGACCAATAACACATTGTAACTTTTCCCACACTACAGGAGGCTCACTCGGGCAATTTAAGTTTAAGGTACACAAGTTGTAATACCTCCCAAGTTGAACTTATTGCCTGATAGTTCTTAAAAATTAAGCATACATGAATTTGCAAAAAGAAGGTTTCTGCTTGAAACAGATGGTATCTAGATAACTCATGATATAGCACCAATAGCAATATGGCAATTGACAAATTTAGAAACCTTACAAAATCATAGCCATTAGACATAAGTTTTAGATAACCAAAGTTGTGCTGCTCTAGTTGCAGACATCACAAAGGTTGAAGTATTATTATCTTATTTTACCTTAGGAGAGCAAAGGGACTTCCGCAAATTTGAGAAGCAGCCATCACATACAATTGTAAGAGGTGCAAAAGCTTTAAATTCGTCACCAGCTTTATTCTTGTAGACTACCCCTTTCACTGTTCCATTCTCTTCAAGTAATGATGTCACAGTGCCCTGTTGCAACTGCACACTGGAAATATTTTTGGATCTGATGAACTATGCATTTCTCTTGATAACCCACAGTGATGAAATAAGGCAAAATTAAGCATAACAAAAAGAGTAAGCAATTTATTTGTTGCCTAACTAAGCATAGCAATATTGTAGACAAGTAAACATGCCATTAACTAAAATGTATTATTATCAATGCCGCATGCCAAGCTTCTGCACCAATAGATACAAATGAATTTACTCAATTTAGATTACATTAAGTTAAAAAAAAAAAAATATATATATATATATATATCAGTTACAAAGAATTTTGTTTCATAAGTTTGAGAAGTCTGACACAAGGAGAAACTTGTGGTCTGTAGTATTTTAAATCTATATGATGAAGCGGGATAGTATTCTTTGGTGGTTGGAACTACTCGCATGATCTATTTTTTAAATTAATGTTGTGACATGGTAGTAGAAAAATGATTACTTGGGCAAAGATGCAGCCTTCTCACGCATCCTTTGTATGAACCTCCCATGATGAAAGCTCCTCCCTGCAACATCAGAATGAAACTTTTCCAAAGGATAAGCAAGTTTAGTATTCCTCCCGTCTTTAAAAAGAGCATAACCAAGCACTCGTTGAGCATCAATTTCTTCAACACAATCTGGTGAAGTGACAAAAAAAAACTTATTAGATGATCTCCTAAATAATAATCAGAATATATAAAATTGGGAAAGAATAAATTAAAAGTTTGCTCCAAGTTGAAATTGCAACATGAACTTAAGACAGAGACAAATTTTTTCTTGGTATCTGAATCATATAGAACTACAGAACCAATGTGATTCAACCCTTTTCTAGAACCCCACATTGGCTGGAGCTTCGTGCACCCATCTGCCCTTTATCTGAATCATATAAAATACAGAACAAAGACAGTTTTTTAAATTAATTACCCTCAAGGCCCAACTCAACCAACTTCAGGTAGCCTCCAGGTTGCAAAAGTTCACCAACAATTCTGTCAGGTTCTGTTAAATCTCTCTCTACAACGTGCACACGTCTTCCATCCTACAATCAATATAAATGAGAAGAAATGTCATTCATGAGGCTTAGTTACAGCCAAACACAAGCATCCAATAGAAGTTATCAAAATAATCAAACTATTGATTAAGGGCAAAATATAATAATAAAAGAGGAGTAATTACACCATCAGAAAGAATAAAAGAGATAGTTGTGCACTTTGTTAGAATATGACATACATCATCAATGCATCTGCAGTGAGCTATGACACCACAACAACCCCTCTTGCAACAGTCAATTTAGCCTTACCTTGATGGCTAGTAAAAAAAAAAAGAGTTGATATACGCTTCCCTTGGTTTCCTATGTACTCGTTGTTTCTGGATTAAAAAAACACATCACGTTTGATGGTTAATAACTTCACTTACTGTGAAGCTCTCTAGATGCATCATTCCTTCAATTTGTGGCTTCGCCTATTGGGTTAACAACACTGTAGCCTCAATTTTGGGTATTCAAACTACCCAAGCACTGCTGGTAGAATCGACCTAAACAAGGTAAGTGTCCATCCAATTAGCTACCTCAATCACCTGTGCCTAAGACATGGAGTTGTCTACGCCACAAAGGCATGCAATTTAATTGTCATTTTTTTCCCCCTTGGTAGAGGAAATACATAGAAGCTTGATTGTAGTAAAACCCTCCTCCAACACAATATGAAAAACTCTCTTGCTCCATGGAGAATGCAAATCAGTATGATATGAAAGGAACAAAAAAAATGTTGGGCAAATTGTTTCCCAAATCATGAACATCTTGCTCTTAATCATTGATGAACATTTCAACATCAACGGAACAAGTACAGTGCTATCTTGAGACAAAAACTTCTTTCAAGAAGAAAACTCTCCTCTTTGAAGCTCAATAATCTCCCAAAACCTGTGCATGCTTCCACTATTGCTATTATAGCACACTTCTAGAGATGAAATCATGACAACATCGGTCACCGCCACTACAAATTCCAAAACGCTTTCAAAAACAGGTTCTAATAGTGGCATTAGCTTTTGGGCCACGCCCATGGTACAGCGGTCCCCTTCCCCCACACCAGTCTATACCTGTTTGCATGCAGCACTGGGGGCTCCCCATCCAGGCTCAACAAATATACTCTGGAAGTGATTCCCGTAAGAAATCACCTTTTTACCACTCAGTTCATAGCATCACAACCGATCCCGGGTCTGCAAGGGCCAAAGGAGAAAATTCTCCACCCAAAAAGAAATGGAAAACATCTGGAAATATCTTGTAATTTGATTCTTAACCGTGATTTCACATTTGAAAAAAATAAATTACTTGAATGTACGAAATAAGATGAGCCGTGGGCAATAGCACTACTTGTTGGCCACAGGAAAAAAAAAAAATTATATCACCACTACAGGAAAACTGAGAGAAATGTCCCAATACTTCTCAATCAACCACTACATTCAATAATCAAAAGCAAGAAACCCAAAATCCCCGAATCAACATCAACGAACCAACCAAGTTAGCGGACGATCAACAGGAAAAAGCATAGTCACCTTCCCGAGCGTGTAGGCTAGGGCAGACCCAGCGACCCCAGCCCCGACGACGATGACGTCTGGGCCTCCACTCCCGTCGCTCTCCGAGACGTTTTGCACCTTTCCGGTGACCAATAGATCTCCGGCGTCGACCTTCTCCCTCCTCCTGGTCTTCCGTACCCGGATTCCGACGATAAAAAGAAGCGCCAAAATCGAGCTTCCGATGATCGACAAGAGAGACTGCCCCGTCATCTCCCTCGCCGGAGAAAGCCCTCTCGACCTCCGCTTCTTTCCCGTGATCTCCACGGCACCGGTCTGCTCTAAATAGCGGCGACGAATGACGTGAAGGTTCCCGTCCTCCGCGGTGGGCGTATCACCTTTCGATTCATCAGACTCGAACCGAACCGATAATGAGACCTCAACCAAAACTCTTTTTGGTTTCATTACGAAGTCCGAACTGTGGGTTCCGCGGGCCCCACTCGACGCTATACGGGCTGGAGATTTCGGCCTGCACGTGAGCTGGATTCGAGATGGGAACGGCGGCTCCGACAGAGGGATCAAGCCGTCCATCAACGAGGAGCACCAATCTCGAGGCGGGACGCAGTAGAGATCAGTGCTCAAAGACAACAAGGGACACGTGGGTGGGCCTGAGCGCGAGAGGTCTAAAAATTGACGGCTGCCGGATTTAGGATATTAATTAAGTTTTAATGGAGATTAGACGAGTAAATAATGAATTGGTTCAGCGAACTTATTCGGAACACTTTTTCGGAGATTAGACAGAATTAGTGACGTCCAACGTGGCAGTCGGCGTAGAATAAGCCACTTTTTCGGAGCACATTCTAAAAAAACAAGGACAAAAGTAAAGAGAGCATCAATAATGTTTTTTCAAATCGTCTAAAGAAAATCTTGATTATCTTTTTTTTTTTATTTATGTGGTTTTTAATATATTATTTTCATTATATATATATATATATATTAATGTTTTCGGAGAACATGCTAAAAACACAAGGACGAAAGTAAAGAAAGCATCAATAATGTTTTTTCAAATCGTCTAAAGTCTTGATTATCTTTTTTATTTAGTTATGTGGTTTTTTTATTTATTTATGTAGTTTTTAATATATTATTATTATTATTATTATTATTATTATTATTATTATTATTATTATTATTATTATTATTATTATTATTAT
>JBBPFQ010726691.1:0-14224 GCA_037974815.1 Kaempferia elegans
TTTTATATTTTTAATTTTTATTCTCTCCCTTTTCTTCCTAACTAACCTTCCTTCCCTTCCAAACAAGGGGAAGATAAATATTTTCCTTCCCCTTCCTTCCCTTCCCCTTCTTTTCCCTTCTATTAATAAACCTTCCCCACCCCATCCAATATTTATCATTATATATTTTCGATCTTGAAATCATCGAGTATTAAATATTTATCATTATATTACTAATTTTTTTATCCAATTATATTAGAATTAATATCATATTAAAACAATACATAATTAAAAAAATTTGTTAGTCAGTTTGAAAAAAAAAGCCCATCAGGTTTTAGTCGGATATTCAGATTACATTATCACTCCACATTCGATTTTATAGTGATTCATGTATTTTTGTGATTGTCAAATATAATTTTTCAAATTGGTTAGACGTGGAAGATTTATTAGAGCACCATCGGTTTAAACATCTCATTTCTTTAAATAGCATGCCTATTTGATTAAAATCTCCTTTTTATTAAAAGTATTAATATCGATGTGACCTAGATATGTTAGAAATTTCCAACATATTTCGAAATTTCTCACATCTTATTTTAATAACATGAAATTCACATTTTAATTATACCCATCACGAAATTTTCAATAAATTCACTATTCTCACTAAAAATACAATAATATAAATTTAAAATTATTTAGGTCATTTGTTATATTTATTTCTAAATCATATTTCTAAAGGTACTTTAATATATCTATGCGTGAAAATTGTGAATTTATATACTTGCAAAAACATAATAAAATTTATCACAACTTGATTTTAAAATGTAAGATAATAATATTCCCTAATCATAGATTTCGAGGACATAAAAATATCAAAATTTTAAATAATATAAATCTATCATTTATATCTAAACTAAAAAAATGCTAAAACAATTTAAATTTAAGTAAATATTCATGTAAATTGAGAATAATAATTTTTTCATAAATAAAATAAAAATATAAAGAGAAGGGAAAAAAACCTTTTAAAATTTAAAGGATGAGTATAATACATTACGTGATTTTAGTTTTATTAAAATTAAATAAGCGAATCCCTTTAATTTCCATCTTTTCTCATACCTTATCTCATTAATGACCATATCAGGCCATGCCATAACAAAGCTTCCAATGTATGTAGGTATCCAGCAAATGGCGGTCAAACTGTATTACTTTGGCTCTCTAATCTGAATCCCTAGATAGCACATATAGACTTCAAACCCAATCCTGAACCTATTTCAAAGATGAAACCGCTGCCATCAAACTCATCACATAGACAAAGGCGTAGAACAGACCGTACAGAGTAGGCATAATCAAAAGCAAAACTCTTTCGCAACTCCAAGCACAAAAGAATGAATCAACAAACTAGAAAGGAAGAACACTCGATTATCTATAAATATTAATATATTCCGACCCAAAAACTAAAGGTGTAGTAGATCCACTACTGATAATCATGAACAAAAAGGATATACTAAGAAAAACATGTCAATGCCGGGGCGAATGGGTGGTGTCGGAAAAAAACAAGGAAACAACAGCACCCGTAATAATGGCGGCGATGATTTATGTTGCTGGACATGGGAGGTGCAGAGAAACCCTAAATGACAATTCTCAACACTACATCGCCAGCAACCATCTCAAACAAAAATGCAAAATTAACTCAAAACGAAAAGGAAGAAGAAATGGAAGGGACCCAGAGATGTATCAGATCTAGACAAGAACGGGGCCCGTGGAGGAAAAGAGGAGTCCGCTCGGTCAGAGATCGACGGCTAAATCTGGCTGGTCATAGGAGGCGTTCGTCCATGGCGATAAGATCGACGCCGCTATACCAGCGATTGAATAAATGGAGACCGAAGAACTCGTCAGAAGAATAGAGGGATTATTTCGGCGGATTACCAAACCTGCAGAGCGGCTCTGCTACTAGGGTTAACGGAAGGAAGGTGAGGGGTATATATAGAGTGGACTAGGTTCTACTTGGGCCGAGATGTGTATGAAAGTGGGCTCACATAAGCCCAAATCCGTCGCAGATAATAATAAATATAAATAATTGATGATAAAAAGAGAAATGGTCAACTTACCTGAAAGGAACATAAATTATAAAGACGCTTAGCGAGAGTATTTCGCGATTGTTAGAAATCGACCCAAATTTATAAATAAAAACATTCTTATATGAACGAATTACATCGTCACGGCGATCCGTAGGGGCCACATTATCCGTTGAAAATTTCATCTGATGATTCTCATGGTGATATTTTTTTATATTTAATTTCTAAGATTTTTCTTTTTCTCAATTTTTTTTTTTTCTGATATAGCGTATAATAAATAAGTTCTCATTTTTTTTCCAGTTTCTTGGAAAAGGTTTTTTTTTATATAAAAAAATTTCACTACCTGACTTCTTGACTAAGTAAGATCACCTATAATTGGGCCTACTCCCGGTTCAATCCCACCGAACCGGACGCACGGCACGTGGATTCAGCGTGACACTGCCCTATTCCTTCGTTGCGGTACGCCGACCCTGTGGCAAAATATATCTCTCGCGTCGCGAATCGTAGCAGTATATTTTGCTTCGCCTCGTTGGGTTTTCATCGGTGACGGTCCTTTTTTTCTTTCCTTCGTCTCCACTCTCTCTCTCTCTCTCGGTTCCCTTTTTTATAAGTCGATGTGTATGCATCATCATCGCCTCATCACGGCTTGTTCCTCTCTCTCCAAAACCCTTTTTTCTTCCGCTCACTTTTCGCTCTGCCGTCGTCGCCCTAATCGCAGGTCCGTCGTCTTAGTTTCGATTGCGGCCCTTTCTTAATCGCTAGTTCCGATCTGCGACGCCGATTCTTATCGGGTTTTGGGCGGCAGGTTTTGAGGTAGGGCGTGGTCTGGAACCGCGATGGCGGGGCACCGTTCGAGTCTCCCGCTGCGGCTGCAGCAGATCTTATCTGGCGGGAGGTCCCTCTCGCCGGTCCTTAAATTGGAGAGCGAGCCCGTGAGTTATCCCTAGAATAAACCTCCTGTTTTTGTTTTTGTGATTGTTACTTGCATGCTTATGTTATCGGTGGTAGTCGGTACTGGAGTGTCATTGCGTGTATGGATGATTTGTTTAGATTGAATATTGAACTGGGATCATAGATTTTTCTTGTTAATTGATCTTTAAGCTACTAATGCTACTGCCTTTTTTGTCGTATATTTTTTCTGTTGTAAACTTGTTTGCTCTAATAGTGAAAAATGTTCTTAGTTGCAAAGTAATAAAAATTTGATGGAGAGTCAACTCTTTCTTCTCCACAGCGTGGTGTTTGTGATTCTTTTTCTGATCCATCTTTCTTATTTGATAGTATGTTGGTGTCCAACTGATGCATCTGAATTAGCAAGAAAAAAAAATTGTGACACAACTTGCTACTTGACTTGCAAAGTTATTACTCAGGGCATATTAGATTTTCATAGCAATGTTAGAAAACTCAATAAGGGCTAAAACACACGTGAACAGGAGTTGCAACAAACATCTGAATTTGAGATATTGTTTACTGGATAACATTAGGCTAATGATGTTTCCTGCTTCTTAGTGCACTTAATTGATCCTACTTTAGAACACTATTTTTTTCTCATCATTATCATGCTATCTGAAACAATACATTACTTTTGATTGTTGAGGAAATTATGCATGCAGTGTCGCGAACATGGTCTGGGTTCAATTTGTATACATTAATTAAATGGATATTATTACCTTTTTACACATGTAAATGGTTCTGTATACAATTTATCTAAGTCTTTAAAGTCGAGGAGCAACGAGAAAAGGTTTGCATACTATGAAATGCTTAAATAATGAGGACAATTCAAAGCTTTGATTTGTAAAAAAAGAAATGTGCTTATTCGCTTTGATCTGAAAGTTACAATTAAGGTAGTATAAGATAGTGCATGCCATACACTTGGAAAACATGATGCATATGAATGTTGTAATTTGTGATGTGATATTTATCGAAGGAATTGAATACATCAAAGTCCATGAGCTAATCTTCATTTTTTCGGAAAATAACCTGATGCATGTAAAGCCTTGTTGATGCTTCCTCAAGCAGTTAAACCAACATGCTATCCCACATTCTCTTCCCTGACCTTGTTTTGGAGATAATAAATTTCCCTTGGATAGTTCATGTCTGCTGGAGTATCCTGCATGCATTCTGTACATTTTAGTTAGATGTAACTGAAAAGTCATGTTGAGAGTTGCTTGTGCCAGGCACAGTCAAACTATAGATCCTCCAGTATCTTGTTCTTTTAGGGTTTTTCCTCTCAACTTAAACATTATCATTGGAAATCTCTATTAATTCTATTTGTTTTGTTTGATCATGTTACTTGAAATCCTTGACTGATTCTCGTTTGAGGTAATTCCAACTGTTTTCCATGAGATGCCTATTGTTGATGGATTTTTGGTTTCAGCTGATTAACAACATATGAGTATGAGTTAATCATTCAGTGTCAATTTATGAATTGTCTTGTTATAGAATCATAGTTATAGAAATCAAACTAGATGAGCTCCAGGACATTGATTCATTTGTTGGAGTGGTGGTTCACATTCAATAGACTGAATTGCATGCACTTCCGAGCATCAACCCAGCCAAGACAATCAATTGGACTGCTCCAAATTAACCTTCTTAATTGCATATCTGTGTGCCTCATATAGTGTGACAATACATACCTAAGATTTCTGCAGCTAACTCATGTGACTTTCAAAGGAAAAAGAAAATTTGAGCCCTTGATAAAGAAACTTACGATGTGAACAAGAGCCACTGTATGTATTGTCTCCAAGTTTTTTTTATTGAGATCTATTTAGAGTTAAGGTTAATTTTTACAACTTCTCGCTATGTATTAATTCCTTTTTCTCTTTTTGTCTGTATACAAAGTACCAATGATATTTCATTGCTTGAATTATTGTATACTTCCTAACAAGACAGAAGCAGATGTAGTTATGGTTGTCAAGATACCCATTGCTAGGATTGAGATACACACTAGGAACAAGTAGAGACTTGTAAGTTTGTATTATAGGATGGACTCATTGGATCATTTGATTGTGATATTTAATCAAATTGTATTTTTTATGACTGCATTTAGCATACACAATTTGTCAAATTTGTTTATTAATATACACTATTATTATGGACATTCAAAAGCTTATCATTCTAAAATCACTAAGCATACTTAATTTATTAATAAAAGCAAATAATGAACAATGCAAATATTAAATTGTTGTTTTTTATATATCAAGTTCCAAGATTTAGAAGATGAATGATAAGTATAAGATAGATGACAATGGAAAATGTTAAAGATATCTCTTTAGTTAGGAGTTAAAAAGACTTTCATATATTCGTTTTTTTTAAAACAATAAACATTGAAAAGATTTCTTTCCTTCAGATTTGAAGCTTTAAAATGTCTGAATGAATGTAAATATATTCCGTGAAGTGAGGGTTGTTGGGTTCGTGATCCATGTTGTAATGGTGGAGCATAGGCTCCGAAGGTAACTTTGAAAACTCACAGCATGATTTATATCCTACCTAGAGTTTGGATTGTCCAAGTCAGATCAGTTTTAACATTGTAAGATCCCAAGTTACAAATTACAATCATGACTAACGTGGCCGTGGTAAACTATTTAAATCATCTACATGTAACACACATTGATGAACTGAAATCTGTCATAAAGGATTTTTGAGAAAATTGGATTGCTACAATTTTTCCCAAGCAAACCTGCCAGTCTGGTCCATGTTTCACAATTGTGGAATGAATTTCAATATCTTATGGAAGTTGAACCTTCTTGGCTCACTATTTATTGACTTCTTCGCCTTAATATGATCCTAATTGGTTTTTAAGCTTGGTTTAATCTGGACCAGTATCAGTTCTGAAAGTCTTTGGTTTGATTTAATTCATGTGACGACTGCAGTTTCCTAGTACTCACTCCTAGTGGAAGAACCTACTTGCCTCACTATATCGCCTATCTGATCCAATCCCTACTCATGTTCTGAACTCCTAGTTAAACTTGATCTTACCTCTTTTCCTTGATTCTGATTGGGTTTTAATAAGCTTGGTTTGATCCGGACAAGTCTCAATCCTGAAAGTCTTATTTGATTTTAATCCATGTCATGATCCCAAGATTCCAAGTGCTACGTTTTTTGATCCTAGTCGCCAACTTGTTCTAGCTAAATTGATTGATCCCATTCATTCTGTTCTTCAATCTCTAATCTGGCCGATATGGAAAGGGTTAATCTTCATTTTCCTTCTGATGCGTAGTTCATCTTTGACACGCTATTCTTTCTAAAAGCTTCTTTTCTTATCTTTGTCTATGTAGATTAAGGCTATTGTTAAATTGGAATGGTTTATATTTTGCCATAGATTTGATTTGATAGTTGATTTTTTCTGCCATTTATACCTCATTTAAATTTGGGGTATATAAGATGCTGCCATGTGTTATATTTTGTAGGTAATGAGCTGGTAAAAGAAAAGTGTGATTGATGAATTGTAGGTAATTCACAGGTCACGAATTATTTATATCAATTATGGTGAGTCACAATGGTATAGTCAGGCATGAGAAGATGCATGTTGAGTAGATAATGAACTAAAGAAATAATAATTCTGATATATAGATTAGTGCAAAATTTCATCCATCTTGAGTTTCGTCTTGACAAATTTTAATTCATTATCCTGTTCTTCAGAGTCGAATTGTTACCATACAGAATTAAACACGGCATGATGAATGAATTAGCCACCTTGTTTATTTTTGGGCGCTGTTCATCTTATTTGTAGTGGACTCTGTGTGTTTCTGTATCCCGCTGAAAGCAGATACAGTAGTCTGCATTATTTTTGAGTGAACATATAATTTCAGCATGTTTGTAATCTAAGTTTGACAGTTCTCCCCTGTTGTTTTCGTAGGCATAAGAATGTTTACTACTTTATACTTTTTTCTTTGTATGGGTCTTTATAGAATGTCAATTATTGTGACTTGTTTTATAATAATAATTTTTTCAAGGCTGTTGTATATGCACTACTATTATGCTGTATCTCTTTTCTTTTTGATATTTGAAGAACAGTCTCATATACCAATGTGATGTGCCCTTTACTGGATGTGTCTATGTGATTCTAGGACCGATGTCATATCAATTAAACATGCTCAAGTTTTTTCTTTGATTATTTTTCTATTTATTAATTTATGTCCTATGCTTAGTTTTTCAGTTGTCTCATACTAGTTTGTATTTGCAGCCACCAAAAGTCAAGGATTTCATCGATAGGGTGATTAAGAGCCCATTACATGATATAGCCATTCCTCTTTCTGGTTTCCGTTGGGAGTACAATAAGGTACAGTATTGTTTATTAATCACTTAACATCTGAGGTTGCTCTATTTTTATGCATCTTTGGCTTTAATTTGATTTCAGGGAAATTTCCACCATTGGAGGCCACTTTTTATGCATTTTGATACATACTTCAAGACATATCTTTCTTGCAGAAAAGACCTCTTATCTGAAAATATTTTGGAGGAAGAACCCTTTCCCAAACATTCTGTTATGCAGATCTTAAGAGTCATGCAGATTATTCTGGAAAATTGTCGCAACAAAAGTTCATTTGGAGGTCTAGAGGTGAATTTGAAATTTTATTTTTTAGAAGAAGAATCATACCCTTATAGTGTGTAATTATAAAGGACTTATATATTAGCTTTGCTTTTCATGTTGTTTCTGACTTTTTAATCATGTTCCTGAATCAGCATTTCAAGATTCTACTTGCATCCACAGATCCAGATGTCCTTATAGCTTCCTTGGAGACTCTTTCTGCGTTGGTGAAGATAAATCCATCCAAGATGCATTTGGGTGGGAAACTGATTGGTTGTGGTTCTTTGAATAGCTATCTGCTCTCTCTAGCGCAGGGCTGGGGAAGCAAAGAAGAAGGCTTGGGTTTGCATTCATGTGTTGTGACAAATGAGAGAAATCAACACGAGGGATTAAGCTTGTTTCCTACAGATGTTGGTGACAAATGTGATGGAACCCAACATCGATTAGGTTCTACTCTCCATTTTGAATACAGTATATCTTCTTCCTTAGCTACAGAATCTACCACTGAGGGAAGCAAATCATCTAATATTTGTGTCATAAAGATCCTCGATATGCATTTGAGAAAAGAGGATGATTTGAGTATTTTGAAACAATGTGTCGAACAATTTAATGTTCCTCCTGAGCACAGATTCTCATTACTTACAAGAATTAGATACGCACATGCCTTCCGATCTCCTAGAATATGTAGGTTGTATAGCAGGATTAGTATTCTTGCATTCATTGTTTTGGTACAATCAAATGATGCTCATGATGAACTCACTTCTTTTTTTGCTAATGAGCCTGAGTATACAAATGAGCTTATCAAGCTTGTTCGCAATGAAGATTATGTGCCAGGAAATGTTAGGGCATTGGCTATGCTTGCATTAGGAGCTCAGTTAGCAGCCTATGCATCATCTCATGAACGGGCTAGAATATTGAGTGGTTCAAGTATTATATCTGGTAATGGGAATCGTATGATGCTGCTAAATGTGCTTCAGAAAGCTATTGTATCACTTAGCAACCCAAATGATCCTTCTACTCCAGTGTTTGTTGATGCTCTTCTTCAGTTCTTCTTACTTCATGTGTTATCTTCCTCGAGTTCTGGTAGTGCTGTAAGGGGCTCAGCAATGGTTCCTCCTCTTCTACCTCTTTTGCAAGACTCTGATCTGGCACATATGCATATTGTCTCTTCTGCTGTTAAGACCTTACAAAAGCTGATGGAATATAGTAGCCCTGCTGTGTCTCTATTAAAAGATTTAGGAGGGATTGAACTTTTATCTAAGAGGCTGCAGATTGAAGTATATAGAATCATTGGCCCAGGTGAAGGTACAAGTAACTCGGTGACATCTGCAGATACGTTAAGCCCTGATGAAGATCAATTGTACTTGCAGAAACACCTTATTAAGTGCTTGCTTAAGGCATTGGGTTCTGCAATGTACTCTCCAGCGAATGCTGCAAGGAATCAAAATTCCCAACAAAACTCCTTGCTTTCATCTTTATCCTTGATATTTAGAAATGTAAGCATGTTTGGTGGGGATATTTATTTTGCAGCGGTAACTGTTATGGGCGAAATAATTCATAGGGATCCAACATGCTTTCCTGTTCTTGATGAGTATGCTGTCCCTGAGTCATTTTTATTATCAGTGACATCTGGGATTCTTCCTTCTTCGAAGGCTCTCATCTGTGTTCCTAATGGTCTTGGTGCTATCTGTCTTAATACCAAGGGATCAGAGGCAGTGAAAGAAAGTGCTGCATTGCGATTTCTGGTTGACACCTTCACAACAAAGAAATATTTGGTAGCAATGAATGAGGGTGTTGTTCTTTTAGCAAATGCTGTTGAAGAGCTTCTTCGGCATGTATCTTCACTAAGGAGTACTGGGGTTGATATTATTATTGATATTATCCACAAACTTACATCTTTTGGGAATGATAAATGCCAGGAAACTGTGGTGGATATGGATGAGAATACTGCCATGGAAACTGATCGTGAAGAAAAGGCAAATGAAGGGCATGATTTGATGAGTGCCATGGATATGGCTGTTGAAGGAATCAGTGATGAGCAGTTTGAGCAGTTATCCATCTTTCATATCATGGTGTTAGTTCATCGAACAATGGAAAACTCTGAAACTTGTAGAATGTTTGTTGAGAAGAAGGGTATAGAAGCATTGTTAAAACTTCTTCAACGACCTAGCATCACTCAGTCATCGGATGCCATGCCAATTGCTTTGCATAGCACAGTTGTCTTTAAGGGCTTTACCCAGCATCATTCTGCATCCCTTGCACGAGCTTTTTCTTCCTCTCTTAGGGAGCATTTGAAAAATTCTATGAATCAATTCAGTTCATTTGCTGGTTTATCTTTGCAGGATTCCAAGTCTATACAGGACAGTGGAATATTATCGTCTCTCTTTGTAGTTGAATTTCTCCTCTTCCTTGCTGCTTCAAAAGACAATCGCTGGATTAGTGCATTGCTCACTGAATTCGGAGATTCTAGCAGGGATGTTCTAGAAGACATTGGGCATATCCATCGTGAAGTCCTGTGGCATATTGCCCTTCTTGAAGATTCAAAGGCTGAAAGAGATGATTCTTCTAATGAGGTGCATGTAGATCCTGGTGTGGACCATGTGATTGATTCTCCTGAAGAGCAACGCTTTAGTACTTTCAGGCAGTATCTTGATCCATTACTGAGAAGAAGAGTTCCTGGCTGGACTTTTGAGACTCAAGTTTCTGACCTATTTAACATATATCGAGATCTTGGACGTGCAGCCACTGGTTTACACAGACGGGGTATAGATAGCTTTTCTACTTTGCGAGTTGCTTCTGGCTACCAATCCCAGTCTTCTAATTCATCAGACAGCTCTCCCGTGAGTAGAACAGAAGATGCCAAACAGAGATCTTACTTTTCTTTATGTAATGACATGATGAGGTCACTTGCTTATCATATAAACCATCTCTTTATGGAGCTGGGAAAATCAATGCTACTCACTTTGCGCCGTGAGAGCAATCCTATAAATATCTCCCAATCTATTGTATCTGTTGGTAACACAGTTTCCTCGATTTTGTTAGGTCACTTGAATTTTAGGTGGCATGCAAGCACTTCAGAGGGTGAGATTTCTGTGTCTACAAAATGTCGCTATCTTGGCAAAGTTATTGATTTCCTGAACGGGATTCTATTAGACAGGCCAGAATCTTCCAATCCGATTATGCTTAAATGTTTGTTTGGACATGGCGTCATTCAGTCTGTTATAACGACTTTCGAAGCGACAAGCCAGTTGCTTTTCACACCCAACAGAGTCCCACCTTCCCCAATGGAAATGGATGATAAATGTCAAAAGGAAGACAGAGAAGAGCCAGAAAATTCATGGATATATGGTCCTTTGGCTAGCTATGGTACTGTACTGGATCACTTGGCCACATCATCTTTCATCTTGTCTTCCTCGACAAAGCAGCTGCTTGAGCAACCAATCACAAATGGAATTGTTCCATTTCCTCAAGATGCAGAGGCATTTGTGAAATTGCTTCAATCCAAGGTTTTAAAGGCTATACTTCCCATTTGGACTCATCCTCAATTTTCTGAATGCAATTTAGAGTTTATTACTTCGATGATCTCTATTATGAGGCATGTTTACATTGGTGTTGAAGTCAGGAATGCCAATGCTAGTGGTGGATCTCATTTAGCTGGTCCGCCACCTGATGAAGCAGCTATATCATTGATTGTAGAAATGGGCTTTTCTCGTGCCAGAGCAGAAGAAGCATTGAGACAAGTTGGCATGAATAGTGTTGAGATTGCGACTGATTGGCTGTTTTCACATCCAGAGGAACCACAAGAAGATGATGAACTTGCCAGAGCTGTTGCCATGTCCCTAGGGAACTCAGGTGGACCATTGAAGGAAGATGAAAATACAAATTCTAAGATCATTGATCAGGAAGAGGAAGCTGTCCAATTGCCTCCTGTTGATGAAATCCTGTCAGCATGCATGAAACTCTTGCAGGCGAATGGATCTTTAGCCTTTCCTGTGAAAGATCTGCTTGTTTTGATATGCACTCAAAATGATGGTCACTACAGACAGAAGATCCTCTCTCACATCATGGATCATGTAAAGCATTCTTCTATACCATCAGCTCCTTTAAGTGAGAATGTGTTATCTGCACTATTTCACATTCTTGCTCTAATTCTCCATGATGATGCTATGGCGCGGGAAGTTGCCTATCAAGCTGGGCTGATAAAGATTGCTCTGGATCTGCTTTCTAGGTGGAATCTGTGTTCTTCTGATGAAGCAAAACCTCAAGCTCCGAAGTGGGTCACTGCATGCTTCCTTTCTGTTGATCAGTTGCTGCAGGTGGATCCTAAGATGTCTGCTGGAATATACAACCTGGAACAAATAAAAAAAGATAACCTCAATCCTCAGAAATCAATTGTAATTGATGAGAATAAAACAAGGGAATTTCAGTCTTCCCTGGAGTCTACTATGGGATTTTTGGATATGGAGGACCAGAAGAAGCTTTTGGAAATATGCTGCAGATGTATAAAGAGTCAGTTTCCTTCTGAGACCATGCATGTGGTGCTGCAGCTGTGTTCTACATTAACTAAATGTCACCCAGTTGCTGTTAGTTTTCTTGAAGCGGGAGGTTTGCAAGCTTTACTCAGCTTGCCTACAAACAGCTTATTTCCGGGGTTCAATAATGTGGCAGCTGCAATTATCCGTCACATTTTGGAAGATCCTAATACTCTTCAGCAAGCCATGGAGTTAGAAATACGTCATAGCCTCATTGCAGCAACTAGCAGACATTCAAATGCAAGAATATCACCACGAACTTTTGTTCAGAACTTGAGTATTGTTATTTCCAGGGATCCTGTGGTGTTTCTTAAAGCTGCGCAAGCTGTTTGCAGGATTGAGATGGTTGGTGACCGACCTAATGTAGTGCTCTTGAAAGATCGTGACAAGGAAAAGCCCAAGGCTAAAGACAAAGAGAAGACAGCTGAGAAAGACAAGGTATCTACTAGTGATGAAAAAAATACTGGGGTAGACGTGGCCTCAGTTGTCCCTGGAAGTGGGCATGGTAAACTATCAGATCCTTATACAAAGAACAGCAAGGCCCATAGAAAAATTCCACAAAGTTTTACAACAGTGATTGAATATCTCTTGGATTTGATTGTGAAATTTGTCCCTCTTCCAGATGCAGATTCTCAAGCTGATGCTTGTCGTCCTACTCCATCAGTATCAGACATGGATATTGATTCCACCTCTGCTAAAGGAAAAGGAAAAGTTATTGATGTTTCATCTGCAGATGGCAAAAATGATTCCCAGGAGGCTCTTACATCTATTGCAAAAAGTGTTTTTATTGTTAAACTTTTGACAGAGATACTTCTCACTTATGCTTCATCAATTCATGTATTACTTAGAAGAGATTCTGAGCTTAGTAGTTCTCGTGCTCTTTCAAAGTGTATAAATGGCAATACTAGCGGGGGAGTCTTTCATCATATTCTTCTTAATTTTCTTCCTTATTCGGGAATTTCTAAGAAAGATAAGAAAACTGATGGAGATTGGAGGCAAAAGTTAGCTACCAGATCAAACCAATTTTTGGTGGCATCATCTGTTCGTTCAGCAGAAGCCCGTAGAAGAATTTTTTCTGAAATAAGCAATGTGTTTAATGACTTCATTAGCTCATCTAGTTGCTGTAGAGCAGCCAATTCCCGCATGCATGCCTTTGTTGACCTACTTAATGATATCCTTGCTGCTCGCTCACCAACTGGTTCATATATTTCGGCAGAAGCTTCAGTTACTTTTATTGATCTTGGCCTTGTTCATTCTTTAAGTTGGACACTTCAAGTCCTTGATTTGGACCATGCTGATTCACCAAAGCTCATCACAGGGATCATTAAGGTGTTAGAGTTAGTGACAAAGGAGCATGTCCATTCTGCTTACATTAACACAGCAAAGGGGGACAATTCCCTGACGCTGGCTTCTAACGAGCATCAACTTGGTTCATCTAATGATCATGGTGATAGGTTTGAGGTCTTGGAAACAATCTCACAACCTGATAATGCAGAAGTAATGGCTGACCAAAGAGAAACAGCCATCCAGAATTTTAGCAATTCTAGTTCCATGTTAGATGACATGGACCATGACCGTGAAATAAATGTGGGTTTTGCTCGTGAAGCTGAAGATGATTTCATGCATGAAGCTTCGGAAGATGGTACAGGTATTGAGAATGGTGTTTCAACTGTGGAAATAAGATTTGATATTCAACAAAATGTAGAAGATGACATGGGTGATGATGATGACGACGACGACGATGAAGATATGTCAGGGGATGAGGGAGAAGAAGTTGATGAGGATGATGATGACAATAATGACTTGGAGGAGGATGAAGTTCATCAAACCTCTCAACCTGACACAGATCATGATGAGCATGAGATGGATGATGAAGAATTTGATGAAGATGTCTTGGAAGAAGAAGATGATGACAATGAAGATGATGATGGTGTAATTCTCCAGTTAGAGGAGGGAATTAGTGGAATAAATGTTTTTGATCATATTGAAGTTCTAGGTAGTGACAATTTTTCTGTAATGCCTGTTGACATATTTGGCTCTAGACGTCAAGGGCGGACAACATCCATTTACAATCTTCTTGGACGAACTGGTGACAACAGTGCCCTTCATCTTGA
>JBBPFQ010726793.1:0-14223 GCA_037974815.1 Kaempferia elegans
CTCAATGATTATACCGCACCATATGCACGGGGAGTGAGATCTATTATTGCTAGGCCTACGATGGAGGCTAGTAATTTTGAAATTAAACCGGCATTCATACATATGACGCAACAAAATTAATTCGGAGGTGGACCAAATGAGGATCTAAATCAACATATGGAAAATCTTCTACGAAATATGCTCAACTATGAAGATGAATGGTGATCCTCCGGAGGCCATTATACTATTATTATTTGGGTTTTCTCTACGAGTTTGAGCAAAGGCATGGTTAAAATCTTTATCCCCTAATAGCATTAATTCTTAGATACAATGCGAGCAAGTATTCTTGTAGAAATTCTATTCCCCTACCAAAACTGCACACATGAGAAGTCTCATTGCTAGCTTCAAACAGTATGACTCTGAATTTTTGTATGAAGTTTGGAATAGATTCAAAAGTATGCTCAGACAATGTCCCCACCACGGATTAGAAAGATGGTTTATTATTCAAACATTTTATAATGGCATAAACTGTAAGGATCGGATGGCGCAGTTCTTTGTCTTCCTATTAGGCTTAGCTCATGCGGAAATACACAAATACAAAACAAATACAAGATGAAAGACAATGCTAACACTTTCCTTTACTTGGTATCCACCTCCAGCGGAGGTGGCTAATCCAAGGGTCCACACACGATCAGACCTTCACTATGAACTTACTTATTCTCAGTGAAGCAAACTTCTTACAAAGATCTTCTTCCTCTTACAATTGAGAATGTGAATGAGCAGGAAGAAGAAGAGCTAGGTAACTTGGACACTTACAGAAAATTTATAATAAAGCACTAGCCCATTTTCAGGCCAAGACTCCTTCTTAAATAGGAGGAGAGAGTGGAGCATGAAACTTCACTCAGCTCACCATCAGTCGCCTTGTCCAAGCACTAGTCGATTGATGCACATTCAACGTCTACTATAAAAAGCATAATGGCAAGCCAACGACTAGTTACCAGTCTACTAGTCTCAGCACAGTCGACTGGTCAATCGATTAATCTCAGGATCAGTCGACTGATCTTTCTATGACTTTTTTGTCTTTTTCATGAGTTCGTGACCAGTCGACTAGTACATTACATTTCACACCTCTCATTCTCTCCAAAGTCACCCTTTGAAGTTCTCTTCCTCGGTCTTCGTCCCTTGGATGCATACAAGCCCGAAGCTCGTCTCCATGTCATCCTTCACATTGCCTTAAAGTCCGCTTCCTCAGCTCCAATCCTTTGCTTCTCGTCCGACGGTCCCTCGGATGCTCCATCCTTCACCGACTCAAGGACCCGAGTCCTTGAATGAGATCTCCATATGACCTCCGAGTCATGCACGACTTAAATACATATAAATGCAATATGAAATCTAACATAAACTTTTTGGCACACATCAAAACATGATTGCATATACAAAATGTTCATTTAATAGCCAGCTAAATGTTTAATACTTTTAAACCTAAGGTGACATGTTATATATTAGCATGGTTATTGCCTACTTGAATGATTTGATATCTAATCATCACTTACCTAGTTTTTGGGACTGATTTTGTTGCTGTGGTATAGTTGATAATATGATGAGGGAAAAGTGGAATGTAATAGTATCACTGGAACGTGAGCCAATTCAGTGTCAGAAAAGTGGGATGTACTAAACTCACACACATATTGAAATGGTTTGACATAGAAAAAGATGAGTTATCAGCCTGGTAGGTTGAATGTAATGGTTCAAGTGACAAAATTTGGATATGCACAGAGCTATCAAGCTGTATGTTCTGGTAGCAATGCTTGTTCAGACAGCTAAATTTTGGACACTGGTGTTTTAACCATGTTCCATATCATCAGATAGTTCCCTTGATACCAGTTATTGGTCTATCTGTTTAGTTTATTCTTCAAAAAATCTTTCTTAATGGCCTGTTGCATTTTTTTTTCACTAGGCACACATGGTTCAAATCTTGCTGCAGGAAGTAGCAATCATTTTGCTTATACCAGCTTCCATAGAATTTGGTGTTGGATTTGAAAACTGCCAGCTTTGTGTTTCCTTCATCTCATAAAATTAAGAGATGAATGTCGATGCAGTGTTGAGAATGAATGATTTATAGACCTCTTCAAAAATGAATATTGATTATTGAATCAGCTTGTTAGCTTTAATCGCAAGTGGGAAATATATGTATGTATGTATGTATGTATGTTTGTGAAAACGTAGGTATTTCATGGACCAACAGTGAAAAGAGTAAGCACTAAATTAATATAAAATATTACAAAAAACTGATAACTAAGAAGAGTTTTAATAAATTTAGTGCACAAAGTGGCAATATGCTTATGAAGGAGAATCAAGATTATTTGATACCAATTTGATTGTTGAATGAATCAATATTTATCATGATTGCAAGTTGTCCCATCATGATGTAGACCACTAGAAGGTGTAGTACACACATAACTAATTCCTTGTTGGGTCCACAAGGACATGCTGGTAACATCATAATGTATCCTCAAATCCTTAATTCAACCTTCTAATAATCTTTCTCAAGCATTTGAGCTTCTTTTCACATTGCTGAGTGAATTGTGTAACACGTTGATTTTATTTGTTTACGATTTACATGTCTTGGGACTTCGAGGACATATTACTACGCAAACTGTTTTACCACTTTCAGTAGTAATGTGGAACTGTTTTCTCTAAGATACATCTTCCTTAACCGTCTTTTGAAGTTGTATATTGGACTAGTATTTTTTTTTTCAAACATTATTTATGCAGTTTGCTAATTGATATGCTGCCTCTGCCAAGTTGTGCTTTTCTGCATTTGAATATAGACTTCATGTGCCTTAGTTTCTAACATACTCTCTACAGAGATCACTTTACATCCCAACCATTACAAATCACACTCAAGTTTGGTGGGTTCCAAATGTTATTGTTGCACATCAGAAAGAAGGAATAGAGGTTGTGCACTTGGCCTCGGGACGAACAATTTGCCAGGTACTTCTGATTATTTTGACTAATAACAGAAAAGGTTGTTTATAATGAAATATTTGACATTTTGCTTATGTAAATAAACTATATCTATTAGCCCTTGTAATAAGGGATTGAGTCCAATGACGTAGGAAGATTGATATAGTCGCCTTTGCTTAGTGGGATAAAAGCTTTGTTGTTGTTGTTTTATTAGCTGTCGTAATGTTATAAGATAATTGTACACGGGAGGAACTTATTCATATGGATTAGTTGTGTATGAAAATTGAAACATCATAGTTTTCATCCCTTTCAATTTTTGTGGTAGAAATATTGTAGGGATTGCAGTGGTCATTTTTCCCATTATCATTTTTTTTCTCCCTAAGAATAGAATGATTACATGAGTTAGTCACAAAAATTTTCTTGGATGTTTAAGTTGTTTTGTGACATCCATGTAATGAAAGCAAGAGCTATGCATAGATGCTCCCAAGTTTGTTAGATGTTGGTGAGACATCGAACAAGAAAACTCATTAGTGGTTGCCACCGATTAACATAACTCACCTATTAATTTGGTGGAAAAATAAATTAATGGAGGTGGAAAATGAAACGTTGGAGTCAAATGACAAAATCTTAGATTTGTCTTCAGAAATTCATGCAACTACTAAATCAAGTTTTATTGGCCCCATGGGTTGCCGCAGTTGGTATATACATGGTGTTTGCCCCAATAGGTCTTGGATCAATTCACAGTGCAAAGATACCTCACGATTTACCCCCCTTCAAGAGTTCTTGGGGTCATCTTAGAGGGGCCGCTAAGACGACTTCACCTGTACAAATTTCACAAATTGTTATAATGATTGTAGCATGCAGCATCCAATCTGTCATTTACTGCCTGGTATCATCAAAATAAGTACAAAAACATACGACTACAAAACATTAACATGTTATCTGGCTTTTTCAGTCCTTGATTGGCCATGCCAACCAATATCAATAGAGTTACTGTGCAGTTTTAAATTCTAGAAATCCAAAAATATAGTTGAGGCTTTTTTTATTTTTTAAATTCTATCTAGACTTGTATCTATAGCTGTATATAGCTTATTTCAATCTGGAAACATTTATCTTCCAAACTGTTCGCAAAAATGTTGTAATGGAGGGCAAATCAATTATGAATCTGTGTAGCTAGGCTAGGTAATCCTTTAATTTTTCTGTGTATTGGGTATAAGTCATGGAATGAAAATTTAACTGTTATGGTTTTGCTATTAATTTTTTATAGTGATAACTTATGTTATGCTATCCATAAGTAGCTTGTCTTTATTAGCCCCTTTTATGATGATTGGATAAATATTTGAAGCTTCAAGTTGTAATCATGGTTTAAAATTTCTAGCTGTATTGGTGTTTTAGTTTATAATTGGAATGATACGTTGATACGATATCGTATCATGAAGATATAGTTTTGTTATTTTTTTTAATATAAAATATATTAAAATGAAATATTAATATAATAATTTATTATTATAAATACTTACTATTAGGTTAAGCTAATATTTTAAAAATTAGGATTGACTAAATGTCAATTTAGGATTAATTAAAGTCTAGACATAATGATTAAGGTAAAATAGTTTTAAATTAAATTGAAATTAATTTGTTTTAATCCGGAAATCTTTTTCCATACATTTAAAGAGGAAAAGAATAAAAAAAATTATTTTTCTATGTGTTTAAGGATGAAAGGAATTAAAAAAATAAAATATGGGGAGGAAAGAGAAAGAATTATGAGGGAAAGAATTAACCATTAAAAAAAATAAAAAAGAAATTAAAATAAAGAACAAATAAAAAATGAAAGAAAAAACCCAATGGCCTAGCTTAGTCGTCGTGGTCTCTTGCGAGGACTCCGTGTAGCCGTGGGGTTGTGGGGCCTCACACGAGGCCTCTGCGAGCCCAGGGGGCTCGATGCAGTTGTGTTGTTGTGCCGGTGTTGATTTCGTACCCGTCATTAGGTGGAAAAATAAATTCCGCTTGTGCCGCTCGGTACGACATGAGATTGTAAACTATGATTGTAATTCAATAATTTTATATTGATTCATGGATTTCATTCTGTTTGGAAATTATTTCAAAAAAAAATATACAACCTTTTTCGCTACAAAAAAAATCCCTTCAAAATTGTTTTATATAAGGTTTATTTGCTAGATGAAACTATTAAGCTATCTGTAAAAAAAAATGGTTACAGGGTAAACTTTAAACAAAACAAGGTTTCATAGCTGCATTTTGACTTTATTATGTATTGCTGTGCTGCCTTTTTATATTGCAAAAGCGGAAATGTTACATATTGATGATAATACAAAATTTAATGTGTTACAAGACTCAACGGTGCGAGGAGAAATCCTTTGTGGGGCGGCAGCTAGGAGTAGTGGTTGGTACAGGGTCTAAGGAGACTTTTTTTTAAGGGGAAAAAGGCCAAAGGGGGAATGGAGCAAGGTTTTCTTGTTTACTTAAATGGAAAAAGAAAAGGGAGGAAGAAAAGAACAGTTTTTCTTTTCGTTTCTTATATTTGGTTGCATCCAATGGTGGATAAAAGTAGCTTTGCCAAGGGGCCGCTTCACACCGAGTGGCTAGGTGTCCTATTTAAAAAGCAACCTAAGCTTCTAGTCGGTCATATGAACTTTGGATGTTTTTGTTAGTTGCTGGGTCATTTAACATTAGTTATCTTATTTATATTTTGATATTGTAGCATTACATTAATTATAAAATAGGTATGTGTTTTCTTGCAACTTAGATTTATGACATGAATTTTAGTGCTTATTTGTAAATTATGAGTTTTTAGTGTTTTTTTATCAGTCAGAAATTTTAATTCTTATTATCAATTATGAATTTTGAGTGGTTATTTATCAATTATGCATTTTTAGTGTTTGTTTATCAATTATGATTGTTAGTGCTTTATTTATTAATTATGAAATTGTAGTGGCTATTTATTAATTATGACTTTATTATTTGTGATTGTAAATTGATTAATGATATAGTTTCTATATACCCACAGATGTTAATCTTACTCAATTTACTTCTCTTTTCTATTATTAGTGCCAATCTACCCTCTAGGTGCTAAGCATTGGGTCGACTGGCCACTAGCTCGCCACTAGGTAGTGCCTGATCAATTACTGCTGGAATCACATTGCGCATCAACACTTGGAACAACAAAATCAAAGTTTTACTTTTGGCATTTTTCTTCTCTTCATTTTTTTTCTCTTTTCAAGTAGACAAAACAAGGTAAGGCGGCATACATTTGACCCTTCCCCGAGACTCCGCATTGGTGGAAGCTTTGTGCACCAGACTACCCTTTAAGTAGACAAAACAAGGGAAACCTCTCTCCTCTCTCTTCTCTAGCTCTCTTTCATTCTCTACTCTCTTCCTTTAGTGGGCACACCCTAACTATCAGAGGGGAGAAGAGGTTTTTTATGCAAGGGGATCAGCCGTGGCCATGACTACAAAACAATTCAACGGTTACATGATCAACACAAATAGTAACCCTATTAAATTGCTTAATAGATTAAATATTGATGAATTTAATATTAACCCAAACAAACACTAGGTTCTGGTCTATCAACCTCTAATCTAACATAACTTTGATATGAATCATGATCCAATTCTAATGCATTTAGTATTTTTATAATTTGATTAATGTCCATATTCAACCCAGATTAATCAAGTACTACTAATCTGATCCAGTGTTCATCTTATCCAAAATTTAAACCCTTATTTTAATTTAAATCTTCACTTACTCATTGATTTGAATAAAAACATCATATTAAATTACTGAATAAAATTCTAGACAAACTCATTTGTAACTTAATTTGCATTTTTTGACGACTTAACTTTCCATAATCTTAGAATTTGGCATTTTTGTAGCTTATGCTTGAGGAATTGCATTTTGAAGTCTGATACGTCGGGTGCTTCATGTGTTGTTTACCCTTCAATCTTTCATCTATATTAGCATCTGGTTATACAGCTCTGCTTCAACTATATCCCACTTGAGAATGTAGTTTAATATTTTACTTGAGAAATCACCTTGCTTTTTGAATTTAATGTTATTGTTTGTTTGTTACTTTTTTATCGTTTCAGCTACATTTGCCAGAAGGAGGTCTTCATGCTGATATTAATGGAGATGGTGTCTTAGATCATGTTCAGGTGATTTCACTTATTTTTGTTTGTTTTATAGTTAGTTTGCATTTTGAATATTTTGCACACGACATAATTGTATTTTGCTCTATGACAATCTTTATCTTCTAATTTTATCTATCATTCAAATGATCTGAAGAAATAGTTGTTTTAAGAAGGGGATGAACGTTTAAACTAGATTAGATCCTCAAGACATGTGCTGCTTGATGATAATTATTAGTCAGATTGTCTCATTCTTTTTTCAATTTACTTTGCTCACCTATGACCCTTTTATGCATCCAACTCAAACATCGACCCTTTTATGCATCCAACTCAAACATCCCATATTTTTCCTCAAAATTTTTAGTTATTATATTTGTTTTGAGTTTTACATTATCCATTGTATTTTGAATTATAGTAGGATATATATATATATATTGCTTATGTTACAACTTTGTTTTACACCTTTGCTGTAATTTTTAATTCTCTAAGACTTCCATGATATATAAAGTTATCTATCTTGATATGTAATTATAGATTTCATATTTAAGTAATAATGGCCTTGTATATAACCTGATATGTGGACTCTATTTTCCCCTTTGTTCATGTGTCAAATATATACTGGGACAGCTACACTGGTTGTGGATATTATGTTTCTCTGTTATCATGTTTAATATTTTTTAGGAATAGTTGTCAGGCTTGGATTCATGTGTGGCTGCTGATATTTGGAGTCCAAGTAACATAATTGTGTTTGTTAAAAACATTTGGTACTCATATTTTTAAGGTTTTCCAAAGTTGGAAACGAACTGAAGTTTTAAAATTTTAGGTTAATTTGGGGGCATCGACAATAAAATGTGCGTCTCAAGTATTTCAATGGCATGTGGTCTCTCTAGCAGCTTGCAATGCATTGGCCAAATATTAGGAATTGGCTTTACATAGAATGCATCTTATTGAGGGGGTGCTTGGTTAATTGAAGGGTATGAAAATGGTAATGAGATTGATAGAAGTGTGGAATGAGAATGGAGGAGGTTTCATTCCTCCCATTTTGCTAAGTAATGGCTCATTTTTCTATTTATGGGATTGAATTTGTGGGGGCCACCACCAATTCCCCAAACTAAGCACCAATTTTTCATTCTTTTCCTATTCCTCACTCCCATACCATCCAACCAAACACCCCTGAGTCTTGTGAAGGATTGGGATAATGATTAAGAACTTTTTGATTCCTCCATAACCATAGGCACCAAGCAGTAGTATTGAAAAGAAATTTCCATAGCAAACCATTATCATCACAAAAATTTGAAGTTAGATTTCTGTAAGCGAACCAAATAGATCATCCTGGATGAAAGCTGGTGGCAGATTGGGTCATAAAAATAGGACCAAATTCGCCTAAAAAACAATATTGAAGAATATGAAATACTTTCTTCCATTGTTGGGGAGAAGAGACACCTACTGTTATATGTTAGGTACTTCCTTACTTGCTCCAAATTAGTAAATCAGCCCCGTTCGTTCCAGGCAAAAAACCTTAGATGTTGAGCATCTGGGATTTTTCAATTGATCTTCCAACGAGTTTGGGAATGGCCTGCCATGGATGGAGCTGGTTGGGCGACAAAATTATAGGCCTCATGGCTATTATATTCACCATCTGATGGAAAGCACCAATTTAGTACATCTTCATTAAGATGTTCTTGCATCCAAATAAGTGCTGAATTAGTAAAACATAGAGCCAATTCAGTAAGCTTCCATGTCCCATCTTCATTAACTGCATGACTAACTGACCATAACTTCCAACCATTCGGAATCGTCCATCATCCATATGTCATTCCAAAAACTTGCATGATAGCCCTTCTTGACAATATACTGCTAGCCTCCTTTAACCTCATACCATACTAACAAACACCATTCCATATCTGAGAATCATTGTCTTTGTAGGAAAAATCCAGCTTCTGGTAAAGTACATAAACTGAAAATAGAAAACTGGATACTAATATAGTGAAGGATAAGAAAATAAGTTAAGGTAGTAAAAAAATGTTCTTTAAAAGCCAAACGTGATACTTAAAAATGATGCAAGGGGAGTGTAAGATGACTAATAGAGGATAAAACCAGAAGAAATCTGAATGACCTGAAGATATGAAGTTACTCACAACTCTAGTGGAAAAGTATTAATTATTGTTGTTGCTGCTTTTGCATTTTGGTAACTTTTGTTTCTTCTGGTTAAGGCTGTATTGTTAGTGCTGTATGTTTTATTTCATCGCTGATTGAATTTTCCCTCCATTCATTATAAGTTATACCTGAAATTTATTTGTTCAAATTCAGAAACTTTTTGTTTTTATGTTAACTAGCACTTTCTCAGAGTATGCTCATCTACAATTTTCCATTCTATTGTTTTATTTATAGGTTGTTGGTGGAAATGGCGCTGAACAAACTGTTGTTAGTGGTTCTATGGAAGTCCTGAAACCATGCTGGGCTGTTGCCACATCAGGAGTACCTGTGCGAGAGCAACTCTTTAATGTTTCTATCTGTCATCATTCTCCTTTCAATTTATTCCGTCATGGAGACCTTTCAAGAAGCTTTGGGCGGAACTATGATGTAGTTAGTCTAGAGGTGGCAAGTCCAATCCTGGTACGCAGAGATGATGGCCACCGGCACCGGAAAGGAAGCCATGGGGATGTTGTGTTTCTTACAAACCGAGGAGAGGTATAGATGATTTGTTTGAGATATAGTATATATGCTGCTTAATTGTTTTATGGTTCTTCCTCAGCAATCTCTGCAATTTAGAACCTTGTTTGATTTACTAAATTTCAGGTAACCTGTTACTCGCCTGGTTTGCATGATCACGAGGCTATATGGAGATGGCAAATTTCAACTGGCGTTGTTTGGTCAAATCTTCCATCTCCATCTGGGATGATGGAATATGTTGTGCCTACTTTGAAGTCTGTTCCTCTACATGCTCATACTAACAAGGAGGTGATAGTTGCAGCAGGTGAGCACGAGGCTGTGGTGATATCTCATGGAGGAAGCATTTTAACTACTATCGACTTACCTGGACCTCCAACTCACGCACTAATTTTGGAAGACTTCTCCAATGATGGTCTTACTGACATCATACTGGTGACTTCAAGTGGGATTTATGGGTTTATGCAGACCAGGCAACCCGGGGCACTCTTTTTTAGCACTCTCATTGGCTGCTTGATAGTTGTCATGGTGGTCATTTTCGTCTCTCTACATCTGAATTCAATTAACAAGGGCAAACCAAGAGCTTCCAGTGATCAAAGATGAACGCTAATGGCTTTCTGAAAGTTCAGACTGTACTAGATTATGACAGGACAATTGAAGAGCTCAAGTACCCTCCCCATGTGGGACTAGCCTCAGGAGAATGTTATGTTGTTATATTTAGTTTGCATACTATCATTTTTTTAAAAAAATTTATTTTGCTGTGTTTTGTTCCAAAATATGATGCATTCCATCAATGTTATATATATTTAGTAGCTTCGAGGGTATGAATCTTAACGACAATATGCTGCCTTTGTAGAACGAGAAATACTTGATTAAACGTGATGTAATTTAATTGTGGAATTTCATTCCGTTGGCATGATACTTTATAGAACATGATGCTTCGCCATGTGGAATTTCTTTTCGGTGGCGTCAGCATCCTGAAAACGGTTTCCTGAAAACCTTTTCACAAACAAGTGGATCTTTTAGCATGGTTCATATAGTTTCAGATTCATGGTTGTGGTGATCGAGTTTTCTTACATTTTTGAATCATAGCTGCTGCTGTTATTATTATTATTATTATTTAGAATAGACAATTTATATTTAAAATATGAATGACAATGGATCTGATTTAAATTGATTTTTATATCCTCCGTACTTATCTCTATTTATTATATTCATTTTTATATCCACCTCTATACTCATTGAGTATTTAACTTTAATCCTCATATCCATCGAGCATTTAACTTTTATCTCCGCATCTGTCAGATAATCAGGTATTTATATCATATTCATCTACATATTATTTTCTATAATTCTCTTAAAAAAAATGAAATCTACTCAGAAGAGGCCTTGCTACTTGTGATTATGATTCAGCTGCTATTGGGAATAAGTCTAAATCAATCTGCCAGTTATCAAATAAAGTAGGTACTTCTTTAGGATCAGCCAAAGAAACAGTAGCTTTTGGATTGACCTTCTCACAGACAGAGTTAGGAAATGGAGTTAGCGACTTGATAAGAGTTAGGAATTAGAGTTAGCGACTTGATAAGGAAATTTCAAAGGGAACAATAGCAGATCTAAATAAATATAACATACTTTTCCAATCATATGTTTTAACCAAAAGCAAGCAATTCAACAAAAAATTGGCGAAGGGAAAAGAAACATGCCTTACTAAGATCTTTTTACCAAAATGATACCATTTCTGATACCGCTTGGAAGATATGACCTTGGAATCAGTGCAGCTTCTGGAATGCGATATTGCGATTATGGTAAAACATGGATCCTTAATAAAAGAAGGTAAACTTTCACAAGACAACAAAAATACAGAGATAGAAAAGACACTGGCTCGTAATCAGCACAATACGAAATTACCTGTCTACTAATAATTGAAGGCAATCTTTCAGTTTACTTAGCACCCTGAGGATATGGTGCAGTGGTAAGGATGCTCAGTTATTCCCAGTCATCCACGATTTGACTCCGAACTACGCTATCCGGTCGGCTCTTTAAACAATGACTTCTTTCAGTTCGGTTGGTTTGTTGACAGACTTGTAAAACTGGAGCAAGTCACAACGACTGACTTAGTGCTTCACTTGTTCGGTAAGCTGATTGCCCTCGAAGATGACGTGACTTCCTTGTTGACCGGCCCTTGACCTTGCTTCTTTGACATGACTTCCTTGTTGACGGGGCCTTGACCTGACTTCTTTTCACCCAGATCACAAGCCTCCCCTTTAAGTCTAGTAGAAGGAGGATTTGTGTCCGACTGACTGGATATTTGTTGGCTGAATGTTCGACTGCTCAGATGTCTGCTGGCTGAATGTTCGACTTCTTGGACATCTACTGGCTGATTGCCCGATTGCTTGGACATTTGTGGCTGATTGTCCGACTGTTACTTTCCTGAATGGGTGCTTTATCTCCATCAAATTTCTTTGAGAATCGCACTAGTCATTAGTCATTCGCCATTTAATGCTAAGCACGCCGCCCACTTTTTTTGAGTGTTTGCCATTATTCCTCATATCTTTTCATTTAATGTCTCCATACAAATCGTCACATGTGGCGGCGTCGCATGGCGAGAATGTGAGACTGGGACAGATTACTGTAAAGATACGATTTGACCGTTGACAACTGACGATGTGACTTTCGATGTTTGAAATCAATGACTGAGATCTTGTCTCATTATTTTCGCCCACTCGATTAGATCAACCTTTTCCTAGGTTTTTTCTTCTTCGCTACTTTCTCTTCGCGATTTCCTTTGCTCCCGAAGATCTTCATCGTCCTCCTTTTCTCGTAAGTTCCTTTTTCCGATTATCTTTCCTAATATCAACCTCCACTTCTAATTCGGTGGCGGGGCTCTGGTTCATATCGACCATCTTCGACATGGAGGGCGGTGACGTGGACCAAGTCCGCTTCGCCTTTGATTTTTCAGAATCGTACCACTGTATAATCCCCTCCAGTGACCACCACTCACATACTCTGCCGGTGGGGTATCTTCCTTTCTTCAGAGACCAATTCCTATCCGGTCTCCGCTTCCCCGTCAATCTGTTCTTCACCGCCATCTATAATTAGTACCACATCCCTCTTCAATAGTTAGTCCCCAACTCAATCCGAGTGGCCTGCGGGGTGGTATTGTTCTTTAGGTTGTATAAAATTCCACTTCGACCCCACATATTCTAATACTTCATTTACCCAATGCAATCCGAGCCGGGTGTTTTCCTTTTCCAAGTCTGTTCGGGCTTTGTTTTTCTGAAAAACCTTCTAACTTCCAACAAAGATTGGAAGAGCCACTACTTCTTTGTTAAGCTTGACGTTCCTTTCTTGTTTCCGACCGGCTGGCAAATGTGTTACCCGATCAGCCAAAACAAAAGTCAAATAAGTTTGAGCCTACCTTCCTCCAGTCTGCCCAGGCCCTGGCCGACGTACAGTTTGACGCCATGAAGATGCTGGAGGAAAGCGTCTTGTATATCTTTGGGCTGAGTTCGATTCGAGCGTGGCTATCCGACAGCTTCAGTAAATTACTTAGCTCTGCTTGCTCCCCCTTTTTGCTAATTGATTCTCTTGCTTCTGCCTGCATGTCAAGTCATGTTGAGAGCACGCTTCAGTGATATGTCAGGTCAGATGGACGAGGAGGAACTGGAGCAGGTGGCCGCTGAAGAGCAAGATATTCAAGGACGGGAGCCGGTCGGCTCACATGAACCGACAGAGGAGGGCGCCGCCAGCCAGGTGATGGGGAACGATGCGGCAGCGAACGCTGAGGAATTAGGCGTCGAACGACCTTTATTGGTTCCAGTGGAGGTCCTGTCCCACTCTTCCTCCCCATACTTAGTTCCCTTGCAAGAGCGCAAATGTCGCCGGGTGGGCTCCCCTTCCAAACGATTTGTTTTTCCGCCCAGAGGACACCTTCTAGTCGGAGTCAAGAGGTCGTTCAACTGACCGGGGAGCCTAGCACGGCTCAGATGGCTCTACCTTCCCCGAGAGGGGAAGAAGTGGTTTCTTCTCCCCTACGCACCGCTGAGCCAATCTATTTCCTTCCCCCACCACCAGCCGATCGACCCGCACGACCTAAGGGCCAAGAGATGCAGCAACCCATCCAGTCCAAAGAAAAAAAAAATCCTTCCCAACAATCCAAAGGGAAACAGGCTGCGCCCGCTCCGCAATCTAAGGGGAAGTAGGTTGTCCGAGCTCCCCAGCAATCCAAAGAGAAACAGACCGATCGGCCACTCGATCGGGAGGAGATTTCTCGTATCTCCTCCAAGTCCAGGCAGTCTGACCCCTCTATCGACAAGCAACAGGTCAGGACAATCATCAGGGTGCCCCGCCAGGAGTAGTTGAGTACCATTCAGGGGCCAGCATTGGCCCCCTGAACAGTACTAAATTCATGGACCATTGGTCCAATCTTTTGAGGCTACCTAGGAGTTTGCAGACTCCTTGTCG
>JBBPFQ010726897.1:0-14219 GCA_037974815.1 Kaempferia elegans
ATATATAAATTAAATTGGATTCTTGATTTGAAATTATTTGAAAAGAAACTTCACAGAGGTTAACC
The DNA here is from genome assembly GCA_037974815.1 of Kaempferia elegans. Classification (NCBI taxonomy): domain Eukaryota; kingdom Viridiplantae; phylum Streptophyta; class Magnoliopsida; order Zingiberales; family Zingiberaceae; genus Kaempferia; species Kaempferia elegans. The sequence continues at coordinate 66 of JBBPFQ010726897.1, forward strand.
TAACAAAGTTTACAGTAGCGCCAAAAAGAAATAGTTGTATTTGATAACATGTTAGTGGGTGAAGTGTAAAACAACTCAAAGAGCAAAGTGAAATTTCACCTTTTTTTGCTTTGTTTTTGGGTTCGATTAATGGTGACAAAATGTATTTTGTTAAACAATAAGGGGTGAAGTGTCAAAATAACTACCAGCATAGTCAACATTAGGGGTAAGAGATTATCTGCTTTGGGTTATTTTGTTAATTGTGATAACTCGGTCGTGCTGACTCGGTGTGGGTGTCCGAGTTTGTGTTGTGCAGGCGACTCGGGATCGGGACGAAGCTGGTGGAGCGGGCCGAGTGGTGGAGCGCCACCCGCGGGGCGGAGTACGCCTACATGGCTACCGACGCCGCCAACGCCGCCTCCATCAACCTCTTCATCCGCCGCCTCGGATACTCCCGATTCCGCTCCCCCGCCGTCCTCGTCCACCCCATCCACGCCCACCGCTTCCCTGTCTCCTCCTCTTCCACCGCCGTCCTCCGCCTCCCTCCGTCTGCCGCCGCCGCCATCTACCAACGCCTCTTACCACCCTCCGCCGTCGAGTTCCTCCCCTCCGACCTCCCCGCCATCCTCGCCCACCCTCTCACCATCGGCACCTTCCTCGCGGTCCCCTCCTCCTCAAGCGCCGCGACCAACCCCGGCGACGAACTTCCAGGAACGCAGTTCGCGGTGATGAGCCTGTGGGACTCAACGCAGGTGCTCCGCCTTCGGGTGGCGGGAGCCCCGACGGCGACGAGGGCCGCGCTGGCGGTGCTGAGGGCGGTGGACAGCGGCGCGCCGTGGCTGAGGGTGCCGTCGGTGCGCGACGTCTTCCGGCCGTTTGGAGTCTACGTCATGTACGGCCTCCACATGGCGGGGCCGGAGGGCCCGCGTCTGATGCGCAGGCTGTGCCGCGTGGCGCACAACGCGGCTGTCGGCGACGCTCATTGCGCCGCCGTGGTGGCGGAGGTGGGCACGAAGGACCCGGTGCGGGCGGCTGTGCCGCACTGGAAGCGCTTCTCCTTTGACGAAGACGTCTGGTGCATGAAGAGGCTGCGTACCAGCCTCAGCAGCGACGGCGACGACTGGATGGCATCCCCGCCGGCGACGGACGTCATTTTCGTAGATCCGCGCGAGTTTTGAATATAAATTATATATATATATATATAATATATACACTGTGAGCGCGGGATATCCGCCACGTTTTTAATATTTTTATATATTTCTTTAATTTTAATTAAAAAAAAATTAATAACTCTTTAAATATATATAAACGTCTACATATTTATTATTATTATTATTATTTTTAACTTAACACTGTAAGTCAATTAAAAAATCTAAAACTCATAAATAAAAATTTAAAATTTTACTGTACTTTATAGTAAAATCTTAAAGTTTTACTACTGGAACATTATAATTCAATTGAAAAGTTTGGAGCCTAAAGATAAATAGTTTAAAAAAAAAATTAATATATATATATATATATATACGGGGATTTAATCATGCATTTGATTATATATTTTTTCATGCCAAGGCCAACTCATTTATCCACAAAGAATTGTTCTCTAACAGGGATATATAAAAAGAAGGGGAGGGAGAATGGAAAGAGGGGAAAAAGAAGGGGAGGGAGCAAGGAACTCAAGGTTGATCACTTGACGATGGAAAGGAAATAGAGAAGGAACAAAAGAAGAAATGAAAATGAAAATGGAAATGGAAAAAAGGATCAAAGTATCTCTACTATCTATCTATCGCTATACATCATTGACATAATTAAGAAACTAATTAAGAGCATGTGGACTCTAGTTTAGGTTATTAATTAATAAAAACCTTACCATTTTAAAAAGTAATTCAGGTATTTAACTCTTGTGATCCGACTAATTTTAAAGACGGGCGGTCCGACCTCACGAACCGACCACTACATAAATTCGGAAAGCATGGATAGACCATAAAGAGATCCCCAACTTCATGTCGCTTTTCCACCGCATCATGCCCCAGGGGCTAATAAAAACCTTACTTGATTCTCCGGCCATTAGTCCTAATATTCATCATCCACTAAACTATCCCATTGCAGGAACATGGTGGCATCTCTTTTAATTCCTCCAAACAGTGGCATATCTAAATTTTCTCCATCAAAGTGAAGATTAATGATTTTATCAAACTTCATCTCATCCAAGATTCTCCATGATAATCATCTATTCATAAACTTTTTTTTCCTAATAAATCAATACTTTATATGCACGAGCAGACGTATCAGAGCATGCCGAGCCAAGGAATAGTACAAAGCCTACTCTATCAGATTCATATAATATAGGCAAGAACATTGGAATAGATTTGCACCTTTAACTTTCTAGGCACCTCACTCGGTTTGCATTGCGAGTGTCGTTCCATGAACCTGAGCACAAAGCACAGTCAAAGTTCGTCGTCAAAGTTTTCAGATACTGAATTCAAAAAAGATAGCAACTAAATGTATCTCCATAAAGTGAGAATAACTGAGACCTCATCATTTTACAAGGGAAAGTGCTGATACAACATCAATAAGCTGTCGACTTTGCATAAGTTTAAGCAAATAAAGTTCATGACCTTTCCGCTGTGACTAGAAAATTGCAAAGCTCACTGGGCGCCCCCTATCAAGATTAGAAACGTGTCCAGTTCTAAGTTGAATATAATAATGTTTCTGCACAAGGAACCTAGAAGAAAGTATTAGGGTTTAGGGTTTGGGGAGAGATAAGAACTGTGCATTCTGTGGACCAAAAGGGGGTTTAGATGCTGCTTTTGAGAGGGGGATTGGAACAATGAAAAGAATGGAACAAAAACAGTTTGTAGATTAAGAAATGGTTTGGGTTCAGTAGTTAGATTTGGCTATGATAAATTAGTACCAAGGGAGGAATCTAGTGACAAGGTCACACACCATCAGGCGATGAAGGAGGTAAAGCATGTTTCAGGTCTTGATTTGCAACTGGTCAGTGACTAAGATCCTGTTTGTACAATCTTATCCTATTGTCCTTGCTTGTAATTGATGTTAAGTCCTAATGTTCTTGATAGACTAAAAAGAAAAGGGCTATTTATCTACAAAACCTAGAGCAATGATCAGACACTATTATAAATTCATCAAAAGGAGGAGCTATCATCTAAACTTATGCAGCAATTAACAATCTACATATAGAAACATAATTGCTAAAAAAAGATGCTTCGTAATCTTCAAAATAGAAAGGAGCAGGCAAATTGATTACCTTTTGTTAGTAGAAAAATGACAGTAAGCACCTAAGTTTCCAAGGTCAAAAGATCATCATCCAATCTTGTGTATTCTGCAACAAAAGATTATATTGTAAAACTACATGAAAAGGCTTTTCTACAAACTGCTTCAGAAGCAAATTGATCTTTCTTCCAGGGGAAATGACACTAAGCGGCTAAGTTTTCAATTTTTGTGAGATCCAAAAAGGTCATCATCCAATATTGTGTATCATACAACAAAAGTTTGTCATGTTAAAGTAGTTGAAACAATTTTTTACAGATTACTTCAAGAGCAAATTGATTTCCTCTTATTCCTAGGAAAACGACAGTCTGCATCCAAATTTACATTTTTGTGAGATTCAAAGGTCAAACGATCATCATCTAATCCTGTGTATTCTACAATAGAAGTTTTTCCTGGTAAACTACATGAAACAACTTTTCTATACAACTTTAAACTATAACAAGATTCAGTCTCACGTGAACAACTAATAGCAATAATGACAACTTCCACGATGAGGAATTGATGATAAGGGAAAAAAAAGCTAAGACGATAGTTGTAAAACTCTGACTTGCAACTTGTGATTCATAAAAGATTTAAGCAAAGGGAAACAAATTATCAAATGAATACAACTAATCTTGACAGGAAAAATTGATGTTTTCATTCACAATATATTGAAACTAGCAAACGCCATCGAAACATGATACTGCACTTTGTTTGTCACCTGTAGTATGTATTCAAATACAGAAATACACAAGCTGATGATCCCGTTAGTTTTAAGTAATATATTTATAAAATGACAAGCTTCATGCTAACATTCTCCAAAATGAAAACGGACATCTAAGCATCAGTTGCCATGAAACCTTGAGGACAAAAATTGACTTCCCAAAATGAACAAGTTTCTTGCGCCACACGTTGGTCCACCACTAGAAATAATTCCACACAATCAGAGGGAACAAATGCATCGCTCAGGCTATTGTCTCTTTAGATGGAGTATAAGTTTATGCTTTTCAAGACACACTCCTGTGCTTCTGAAATTAGTAATGATCCTTTTAAAACAAGGTTACTATATTGAACTGTTTGCGAGCCCACATCAGCTACACCAGTAAAGACTATACAGATGCTAATACAACAATCGGATCCGTCACAAGATAAATAAACTACAACACATACCAAAAATTGACAAATATGTCAATTCATGTATTTTCTACTGAAACTTCTGTTGGCTTTTTGTCAATAAGAGGGGTTACCACAACATCAGGGTTAGCCCTTCCATTGGCATCCTTTGTGATTGTGAGAGACTCAGCAGATTTCAGTGCCTTGTCACCTCCGAGTTCTGATGTAGATAATTCTTTAACTTCATTAGCCCGACCGGAGGAGTTCATGTGTGAACTAGATGTAACAAGTTCCTTATCAGTAGCAGATTCAGGACCCTCAGGAGTTTGTTGATCATTGGCGTATCTGGGAGTTGGCTGGTCATGATTGTGCTTACCCTCATAAGTAATAAGAAGAGCTTTTGCATCATGGGATGACTTCTCGACATGCTTACGAACAGGACACCCATCATGGGTGCACCTGTAGTAACTCCTGCAGAATATGACAGAAAAGGATATAGTAGTTTGACTGGATAGGCACTATGCCACTATTTATTTAATCCATCTTAATTCATACACTAATTTTAACCTCCTCTCCAAAAGTAATGCAAGTGCAACCAAATCAGACCAAGCCAATAGTCAATAATCTCTAACATGTTTAAAACACATTGAGAGAGAAGAAATATCATGCTCCATAAAATCAACTTTATTCAGTGCTGGTTGCTTATTTAACATGATTAGTGCCAACTTACTTGGCATGGAATAATGCATCCCATTCCTGTCTATTTATTAACTGCATATAAGTCATAAATACAAATTCATTTCCCAACACTCAAGGAGGACCGACGCACATTGCATATGCTTACAATTTAAATCAACTTGGGAACTTTATTCATGTTCCTAATCAGATCCAATGTGATGGAGCAAAGGTTGCACTGTTCATCCATGGTCCTTATACACTTACATAGAAAACAGAGACTCTTGATTACAATACTACTTCAACATAACATGAGAGGCTGATAACATCAGGCATCAGCAGACAGCAGTGATGTATATTTTCCAAAAAGGACAAAACAAACATAACTAGGATGAATTACAATTAGTAAATGGATGTGAATTCTTATCATGGCAATGCTGACTTTTTCCACAAAACCAAATCTAAAGATTCAAGGAAAAGCACCTAGCTCAATGAACTGAGAATTATAAAAGTAGAAGAGAAAAAAGATGGAGATGTCAGCTGTCCCTGATGTACATGCTACATACCTAGGATTAGTGTTGCCCTTCACCATTTTTTGTCCATATTTCCTCCATCTATAGCCATCACTTAAATGTCTAGCATCAATTTCAGTTTGTACAATATATTCCCTAACTGTTTTAGGGCCGGGAGTCGAGGGACTTTTACAACTTTCAGTTAGCCTGTGATACAAATAGGAAAAAAAAAAATCAATAGAAGTGATTCAAAATAAAACACGAATCCACAAATAATCCCAGATCACTTGCCTTTTTTTCGGATCTGGTTCTTCAATGAGGTCTTTCTTGGATGCAATGCCAATGTCCTTTTCACAGTCACTTGAGCAGTACAACTGTTGCTCACGAGGGTCAGTGCCAGGATGGACTGTAGTCTTACATGTTGAAGATTCTGATTCATTTGGTTCATTGCTCGGATGGTCTAAAGTCTCATTCTCCCCGGGAGGTCCCCCAGACTGAGATCCTTTGTCCCTTGTGTAACGATACTTTTGAGGTGGATCATGATTATGTTTCCCTCTGTAGATTACTTCATTAATCTTTCCATCTGGACAGCGCTCAACTTTTTTCTTAGCCACACAATTGGAGGCAGCACACCTGTAATAGCTTCGAGAATTTTGGGTGTTCTTCACTTGCTTCTGGCCATACTTCCGCCAGTGGTATACATCATCTGAATATGCCTTTTGAATAAAATAAATTGAGTTCAGAGATCAATGATAAGATTGAAGGATCTTTTAGTTCACTTTTAGATGCAAAATTTACCTCAGGCTTTGGAGATATTTGTTGCAATGATACAGGACTGACAGTTGGAGGAATAGGTTGTGGAAATGTCTTTGTTTTTGTTTCTGATGGAGAAGGATACGCAACTTGCATTTGCAACTGTGCCTGAGCAGTGACAGCTGCCAATACTGCTTGATGGGTCATTGCGAATTGCCCCTGCATTAGATATGGGATAATGTTGAACACAATCTTTCAGCATACAAATAAGTGTCATTGCAGCTTTTCTAGAATTTTTTTTTCGGGAATCCTCATTAGGAAATTTAAATTGAGTTGAACAATAAACATAATATAAAAAATAAAAAATTCATACACGACACAACAAATTATACAAATTATGGCATTAGCACAGCAAGATTTTTCTAAAATATTGCTAATTAATTTTAATGAAGACACTTATGAACATAATAAATAAGTATAAATGAAAGTATCTTTTGCAACATTTATAAAATAAATAATGAAACATTTGAAAATGACTCAATTTAAACATAACTATTATTTTTATTTATCTTTTTCACTAAAGATTTTTTTCCCCAATATAAGTTAAAATGCTCACAATTGGGCTGATATTGCATTGAACTGACAATATGTTTTGTTTCTTTGATGGAATTGTTAAACATATCACTATAAGTTAATTTATGTCATTTAGAACAAGAACACATTAGATCGCACAATTTTATTAAATAAGAGAGTGAGAAAGCCATGTCTTACACGGTCATAGATTAAAGAAAAAATGTTTTATGGTAACCAAGCATCTAAATAGAGGTGGAAAATAGCAATATTCAATTTGAATAGAACCCCTTGTAGAAGCCAGAACACAAGATAAGGCAACTATAATTATCAAGATGTTCCAATCTCGTTAAGCACCACCAACTGTGGCCTCCTTGTCATCATTTGTTTCAGTCACAGACTCACAGCTTTCAATTTTGTAGTGATCAGTGGTTCAGTAATAGTGTGATGGTTAAAACTGTTGAAACAATAGTTAATAGCCAAACAATGCTTATTGGGGTCTCTTATACATGTGATATATAGTACTCTAGTTAATTCAATGATACTTCTCACCCATTCATCTCAGTTTGGTGTGAGAATAAGATCAGGGTTTTCCATGTCCCTCTCCTTCTTGCTGTTTTGTCCCCCACCTGAACCTATATCGTCCCTTCCCCATTTACTACATAATATGTGGCCAGAGTTTAAAAACCCTTATATATGCAATATATATTAAACCCACTACATAGCGTATGTAGTATGCAAAGACAAAAATGTGTGACATATTGAAAGCTATTTGATAAGTTCATAAATGAGTAAAATTTCATTCTTTAGCTTGAATTTATGTGACATCTAAATTTAGTCACACGTGTGTAGGCTAGTAAAGAAGGTTTATAAGCTAATTAATTTGAGTATAGAAGTAGCTCAAAATTCACACAGAGAATCCACACCATTTGAAATGATCTCCCATTCTTAATGAAAACTAACAGAGAGAAAGATTATTATGCAAAAAATTGGTTCACATGAGGGGATTAGATCCCTTTTAAAAACTTCAACCCAAATAGAATTGAAAAAACTTTAAAACATTCAAGACACTTGCTCCTGCCCTGAAAGAGGAAGGTATCTCATGTTCAAGACAAAAGAAACTCCATTCCCTAATTTTCACCAGGTAATAATACTTTTGTTCCTGGACTAAGAGCTGAAACAAATTCTCTGGGTTTAAATTCCTAATCAAATGCAGGTAAGGAGATGCAGCTATATCCATCAGAGAAAAAAAAAACACTATGTACTTGTTTATCTTCACAATATCTCAAAGTTATGAATTTTGTTATCTAATAGTGAAAAACAGCATAATTCATTTTATGGTCAGAAGCAAATTCTTAAGAAGGCTTTGCAGTAAGCCTAGTTGAATGGCATGATATTGTATTTATCAATAACTTCTTGTAGCCGAGTTGTAGATTGATAAAGGAAAAAAAGTGGATGATTACTGAGAATATTCACCTTACTCCTACAAATTCATCTCGGCTAAATCAGAAAGCTCAAAACTACGCCTCCACTCTCAGCCTCTTATGCAGAAGTATGACTACTAAGCAAGAAAATGAAGCTGCAATAGGTTCCTGACATAAGATCTGAGTGTTGCAGCAAATGGAAACTCGCGTTAATGAAGTGAATGAAGTTAACAGCATCAGAAGGCAACCAATTCGAGTTCGCAATCAAATTCCCAACTAAGATTCCACAAAAGGAAAAAACTTTGAATACGCTCAGCTTCTGGAAGAATAGTAGCTCAGTCATCAGATTGATCACTTGACTATATCGATGACAAATCATAAAATATATAAGAATCGTTTTCCCTCAAACGGAAGGGGAAAAAACCTCACTTGCTTCGACTAGCATATTTCAATGATCAGCTTCGAAATAGAGGGGGTGAAAGATTAGAGCCACGAACCGTGAATGTAGGCGACTCGATCAACGCGGCGGGGGTCAACAAGCAGGGAACGGCGACCACAGGGACGGTCAGGATCGTCGGTGGGCAGGAGCTCCCCGTCGGAGAAGCCATGGCACCCGCCAGGAGCTGAGAAAACGACCTGTCGGCAACGGCCTTCGTCTCGGTTCCAGAGGCTCCTCCCTTCGCCGCTTCCGCCGGCGCGGGATCGGCGCTCGCCCGTTTCTCAACATCCGCAGCTCCACCGTCGGCCCCATCGATATGGGGCTTCTCCTCCACCTGAGATTCCTGGGTATCCGCCTCCTCCGCCATCGGAACCAGCTCCTTCCAGAGATCCTAGGGTTTCGCCAGGAGAGGAAAGCAGAGGATAAAAGATGGAGAGCAAGCAAAAGGTTTCGAGTATTTTGACTGCATTTGACTAGAAAAAATGTAACGACGTTTGGTTTATTTAGGTTCCGTCAAGGTGGACCGGCCTCAATCAACTGTTCATGCCCTTCGTTCAAAGAAATAGACCGGTTCGGCAATTGACGACCGTTAATAGTGGGTGGTTGACCTCAGCACAGTAGCAGCAAGTAAGGCGTGAGACTTAATTAATGTAATTATGAAAACGCCCATTATATTTTTTTAAAATGACAAAAAAAACCTTTAAGATAATCAAAACTCATAATTAATGATGGTTTTTTTTTCAATTTAATAAAAAAAATTAAATTTTAAAAAATAAATAAATATTTATTACATCTATTAAAATTTAGAGCTTTTATGTAATTTTCTTTTTTTAAAAAAATATTAAATAGTGTTTGATTTATACGTTTTCTATTTTTATTTTTTTAAAATATATATTTTTTTTAAAAATAATATTTAGTTTGTATTTATCACCTCTATTTTAAAAAAAATTGTATTTTTGAAAAAATAAAAATTATTTTTGATTTTCTAAAAAATATATTTTAAAAAAAAAACAAAAAATAAAAACATGGATAATCAAAAGAACCCTTAATTTCTGATATCATAAATACTCTCCGCCTTCTCCCCTTCCTATTCACTCCGACTCCTAAAAGCATAAAGGAGGCTCATTTCCGCTGCTCCCGCCGCCGAGTGTCGTTGCCGAGGTCGAGAGCTCAGCGTCATGGATGACAACAACGATCCCTCTCGCCACACGATTTCCATCGCTCCTACAGGTATACATCGCTCCTCCCTTCTTCCACGTTTTGTTCCGGATCCGATGCGTCGCCCTGGAAACTGGAACCCTTCTTCGATGGCTCATCTTCTATTAATTGTTTTCCTCCTGGATTCCTTCTTCATCAAAGGCGCATTGCTCTTGCTGTCTCAATTGCTAGATTTTCTTCATTCCAGTCAGTTGAGCAAGGTGCCAAAAAAGAAGAAAAAAAAGGTCTTCTTTTAAGTATTTTTTGGGGGGAAATTCTCAAAATATTGTCTTTTGCATTTATTCATTTGAAGGTAAACTGTTTACCTATCTTCGATTCATGGTTATAGGTTGTTATTGTAGGGTAGCTAAATTCTTCTTGAGTTGATTAATAAGAACTTAAGTTTAACAAAGAAAATGAGGTTAGGTGTTGAAGATGAAGGACATTACATTACATTGACAATAGGAACAAGAGTTGGCCTTAGAGTAACATGAGATTTAAATTGATCTTCAAATTCTTTATGAAAAAGAAGAATTGCATGACTTTTGCCAAGATTCAGAAGGTTTGTGATAGAGATTCCATGTGAATGAGACATGCCTTTAATGATAAAGCATTTGACTATTCTCCACAACCACACAAGCATCCCTTCTAAGTCCTGAATAGCATGGGAAGCTAAACAATTATTTTGTATTTAAGAGTTGTTTCATGGTCAGATTACAACAGATGAAAGCTATTAAGCTAATAATGTAGTTCAACTATAGCTTGATCAACTGAGTTGTTGTAGGTCTAGCCCGAGCCAGAAGGAGTTTGGGCTAGGTATTGTTCCCCCAGTAGACTTTGGCCGAACTGTTTCTAGTTCTGTGTTGGTTCGAAGTTAGGTCAGCAGCTCCGAGCTGGGGTGTGAGCAGGGTTCAAAACTTAGACAAAGAGAGTCTCTAGATGAGTCAGGGATTGTTTCATTTCACCGTCCTTAGATAGCACCACTTGGCCATATTTATAGGCCTCGAGAAATTGACACGTGCCGCCACCCGTGTCGTTGAAACACCTTTGATTGGTTGCGTCTAGTGTTCCTTAGCCTGCTCCTATGTTGCCACATGTCCTTTCGCCCAAATGAATATAGTGAGTAAAATTGCTCACATTAAGAGTCTTCTACATGATGAGACTGTATGACTAACGAATTCCACTCGTCAGATTCTATATTCTCCTTCTAATCTGAGGGAAACTCTAAATAGGTTCATCAGTCTACTTTATTTTCTTTGCTAGATAAACTGCTTGAATCACATCATATATACAAGAGCCATGACTTATTAACTTCCAACTAAAATAGCCACTTTTCCCTGGTATCGATCCATGTCATTAATACAACAGCAGTTAATTCTAAAACTATAACTATCTGAATTTTTACATTTAGCTTATTGATCTTTGTGACATTGTCATTTATTTCCTATTGCACATTGTTTATTTAACAATATTCCAGATCACCCTCAACCTGGAGCAGACTTAGTGTCATTGGAATCGAATTCCTCATTGCAGAAAATAATAGCTGAACTTTGGATTCAGATTCAGGGAACATACCTAAGGAAGCCCATTTCTTATTGGCTTTTATTCTTGCTTAGCAGCATTGCTATGCTTGTGGCTTTTCCTAGTTCGAGTCTTCTATCTCGTATGTATTATGCGAATGGTGGCAAGAGCAAATGGATAATTTCCTGGGCAGCAGTTGCAGGTTGGCCAATAACTGCACTCTTTCTGGCCCCTATTTATTTTGTCCGTAAAGTACCGCCAACTCCATTTTCCTTCAAGCTCTTCCTTGCCTATGTTCTACTCGGCTTCCTCAGTGCTGCTGATAACCTGATGTATGCTTGGGCATATGCATATCTTCCAGCATCTACTGCTTCCCTCCTCGCCGCCTCTTCGCTAGCATTTTCAGCATTGTTTGGATACTTCATTGTCAAGAACAATCTGAATCTTTCTTCCCTCAACGCTATTGTCATCATCACTGCAGGCGCAGTCATCATTGGATTGGATTCTGGATCGGACCGATACCCTGGAGTCACTGATAAACAATATAATCTGGCATTCAGCTTGGACATCCTTGGCTCAGCTCTCCACGGCCTAATCTTTGCGCTCTCTGAGCTGGTTTTCATCAGGTTGCTGGGGAAGAGATCCTTCCATGTCGTGCTGGAGCAGCAGGTGATGGTCTCGCTCGCTGCATTCATTTTCACTTCGATCGGGCTTATCGTGAACAAGGACTTCCAAGGGATGCGGTCAGAAGCGAGAGACTTCAAGCACGGTCAGGTTTCCTACACCTTAGTCCTCACTTGGGCTGCCATCACATTTCAGTTGGGAGTGTTGGGGGGTACAGCTATTCTCTTCCTGGCTTCTACAGTTCTTGCTGGTGTTCTTAATGCAGTGAGGGTTCCGATCACAAGCATAGCTGCAGTTATCTTCTTCCATGATCCCATGAGTGGCTTTAAGATCTTGTCTATGGTCATTACTGTTTGGGGATTTGCTTCGTATATTGTCGGCCACTCTTCCTCTAAAAAGAAGTCGTAGTTTTATCTCAGAGTTATCGGCGCTAGGCTCATGCATTCTAGTGAACATATTTAGGCAAAAACAGTAGCAAAATATGTTTACCTTGCATCATATAGGCACTTAGAAAACAAAGAAGATGAAGAATTACCGTGTTATAGATTGGAAACACAAAGGATCATGTAATGATGGAAAACATTAAGAAAATTGCTAGTTTGGTTTCTGCGAGATTACAAAGTTTGAAAATTTTGATTCTCTTGATCTTGTGATTTAAGTTCGATGCAAATCCAGGCAATGTCTCCAAGTGGCCATGCATGTGTGTTTGAGGTGATCGGTGCAAAGAGAAATCAGTGTCAAAGGTGAATGGGTCTCCAAAGAGTGGTGTCATTGCAGCTGAAGGAAGGTCACCTAGTTTACAGTCAGAGCTCCAATCTACTTAAATTCTGAGTACAAGTTGAACCAGTCGAGACCAAGTTGCGTATAGTAAGGTATCTAACTAGATGCAGCTCACCCAACACCACAGTTCAGTCAAAGTGTCTAATAAGGCAGTTGAGCTTGGCAAAGGTGTACTTGGTTCGTCGAGGAAAGTAGGCTAGATAAACAGACTCGAACCACTGACATCCATCATACGGTAAACCACCGCCACTTATGCTTCCCTGACTAATTCTACCATAGACAATAACCCTTCTGATCCAAAGAGCAACTTTTTTTCAAAATAAATCTCAAAAGGTACTAGAATCTCATTCTAAGGATTCTTGTAGTTCCGGAGAATCTAGCTTTTGCTATCTAACCTTTTGTTCTTAGAATGCCTTGTCGTCTCGACTTGATGGAATCATCCAATGACAACCAGACCGATGGTGGCGGCCGCGGTTTCTTCCCCTATCACATTGCCCCCATCCAGACCAAAAATAAAATTGTGAACATGATGCCATTCTAAGCCATCAGGTACACGTTTGTCCCCACAAACACTGCTGTCTCCATTAGCATTATGTTGTAAGTTTCCTCTTTCCTCAGTACATATAAATGTGGATAAGAAGGGGGTTGTTGGTCTGTAAGATAGTGAAGTTGGTCAAAAGCACAATTCTCCATCCATCCAACCACACCATTCCCTTTTCCCTTGCTTTCTTTTGACTTCTCAAAAGACAATTCATTCTGAAACCACAATGATATGGTTGCAAGATCCTTATCGTCGAAGTGGCACAACTCCAACTGTAAATAAATTGGACAGCCCTGTGGGCCATGGCACCTTCAGTGTGGCCAAACATGTCGATGTTGAACAGGTAGATCGTTGGCTGGATGTGTAGCAGATGGATGATTATAGGAGCCGATGAATCGAGATTGAACCTCGACCGAGCCTCGAAGTATTATTGTGGAGGAGACCATGACTTTGAAGTGTAATTAGAAATGAATTGCGACAATGATGGATGGCGTCCTAGACACTTGTGGTGTGTTCAAAATTCACCTACTTGTTGGATTTTAGAGTGGAAGACTGTAAGTCAAAATGGTCGGCAAAGCAAAGCTTTGCCAATGGTGGAACTTAGAATAGGATTGAATCCCTGTCAACTTGATGCAAACATGTTACGGCTCCCCCATCGCCCCCTCCAATCCGTCCTCAGGCTAACACGGAGGAGGTAAATCACGGGTGACTACTAGCCATAAGTGCAAATGGTTAAGACATGGGGGAGGTATATGCTCG
>JBBPFQ010727423.1:0-25821 GCA_037974815.1 Kaempferia elegans
ATCCACTTCAAGTTCTTCATGGCAGGCATATAGCCAAAGCAAACAAAACCAATACTCTGATCTCTACCCCTGACTGACTTTCCACTTTCAAAGTAATTTCTATATGCTTAAGTGCGAGCATGACGTAAAAATGGCAATCCGTGGGCAAAGAGGAACCCGAACGGGGATTGAGTTTAGTTCCTCTTGTTCCATGTAAGTGGTTAAGAGCTCTTTATAAAGAAGAAAGGGCATAAAGCTAAGCAAAGGATAGTTACGAATCTAAGACCGAGACAAGGAATGATTCTGATAATATGGCTGTTGAGTTTGAGGTGGCAGACCGACTAAAGGTATAGGCGTCTGCGGAAAAGGGTTTAATAGCTCGACAAAGACATTTCTAATTGGGAAAGGCTATGCTATAGCACTTATTGTTCGAGTAGGAAGATTTCGTCTCGTTCCTTCTCAAGCGACTTACTACGAAAAGTTAATTTCTTTTTCGGTAGCTTTCTTTTTTCGCCTTGGGTTTGGAATTAGGTAAGAAGCCTCCCCTATTTGCGGCCTCAATTTCCCCCGTAGCTATTGTTTCCATTGGCTTTGTTCGTTCCTCTCTTCGAATAATGAAAAGAATCTGCTTTAGAATTACTTAATAAAGCAATTGACAAAAAGTAAAAAGTGATGGGGCCACATTAGTTTTTGCCTCCGTACGAATAAAAAAGGTGTTTCAGGACCTGAGAAAGGGGAAGAAGATTGATGAGGGTAGAGATAGTAGCAGGCGGGCTCGACCACGCAGACCTTGGATCATTTTAATCATTTCTTTGCTCCTTCAGCTCTAGGAATTCGTCCCTTGATACTGAACTACTGGCACTTGCATCCTTTTTTGCCTAGCATGGTATCTGGTAAGTGGGAAATGAGCTACTGATCTAGTAGATCTGCCCCTGCAGCGGTGGAAACCCCTGGGAGCTATGTTTGGATTTGACGGGAGAGGAAAAAGAATATAAAAAAAGTGTTTGTTTGGATAAGAAATGCAAGGAGACTTAGCGCAGTCTTGATTTATCTTATTTATTATAATATATAGTAAGTGTTCCGCGGGGTGGAAATTTTTTCCACTCTTTGGTTGGCTACTAGTCCTCGGGGGGACGTAAAGGTGTTTCGTATGTGTCGGTTCGGAACTTTTTCTGAACGGAAAACACACCACGAGCTGGACTCGAACCAGCACCTATGAGCAAGGGACATAATATATATACCCAGCGAACTACCTTTTATTCTGATCGTGGAAAAATTATGTTAGGTTCTTAGTAGCAGTCGGCTACTTTTTCTGTTTACTTATGCTATGGAGGAGGAGGATCTCTGGCGTGTCCAAGCCCAAATTGATTCAAACTTCTGCTGCAGTCAATATGAAGAAAAACGTGGAAACATTTTGATTCTTTCTATTTTAAATTTTCCAATCTATAGTTCAACTCACGAGCCCAGCTACACCTCTTTTTTGTTGTTTTTAAGTCATTCAGCATTTTTTCTAGGGTGATTAAGTCCAGTTCTCTTTCTCCTCTGCTTATAAAAAAGATCTCCCTCGGTTAAAATTGCCAGCCGGGGATAAAGAGAAGCCATCTCGCCTATTATTTCGTTCTTTTTATCCCAATGGCTTTGAGCCGCTGCATGTAATGCAGCCTGATGCTCCTCTGAAAAGTGTTCTACCGGACGGGAAATCCACTCTTTACCAATTAGATCTTTTAGTTCAGTTTTAGGGAGCCA
Organism: Kaempferia elegans; assembly: GCA_037974815.1. Lineage (NCBI taxonomy): Eukaryota > Viridiplantae > Streptophyta > Magnoliopsida > Zingiberales > Zingiberaceae > Kaempferia > Kaempferia elegans. The sequence continues at coordinate 1,726 of JBBPFQ010727423.1, forward strand.
CCCTATTATTCTTTGAAGTTCCTCCTCCTTCTCCTCATGATTAGGAGAAATAGGAACAGGCGCTTCCTCTCTTTCTATCTCCGGTCCTGGGGGGCCCAATCGTCACGAAAGGTCTCAATTTTATTTCGTAGAGCTCGAGGTTCCCGAATCCACCCTTCTTCGTACTGAAGAGGGGCCGACATCATCTCCCGGATCCGCTATTCTTTTTCTCGAAGCATGCAGTGGGAACAAAACTTAGGAACTCTCTCGTAGATGATTTTCTGCCATTTTGCTCCTGCACCCATTCCTAACCAGATCTCGAACGGTAAGGGTCTGATACCCGAGGTAGATTTTCCACTATGTTGTGTCTATACCAATGACGATTGAGGTGTTTAGCAGCACTAGTAAGAGTAGAGTATACACGATAGCCGGCTCACTATATACTGTAATCTGCTGCAGCGGATAATTATAGTATTTTTGCGTGAATGGCGCCCAAAGCCTACCCATAAGGGTTCCAGTGATTTGAGAGTGATTTAATCATAAGACCGGATTTATTAATAGTAGTGATTTTAGGGTTTATGGTTTTATATATATATATATAATAAAATTATCACACGTACGGAAAAAGACACCACACGTATGGCATAAAAAGCTACTACCCCTTATGAATCGAAGGAAGTATAAAGGCAGATGGAAGATACTAAAAGATATTACGTCCCAAAGGCAGATTTAGGAAGTGCCGAAGCTAGGAATAGGGGACTTGTAGGGTTGATATGGCAGATCCAAACCCAATAGCTAAGATAGATGTGGCTAAGATAAATTCAATACGATCCCAATGGCAGATATAAGAGCTTAGAAGCTATGATGAAGGGGGTAGTAGGGGTGATCTCCAATCAACGATGATTCTTGGCATCGAAAGTGATTCTGTGAACCCATCTAGAGTTCGACAGCATCGTAGAGACAGCAGATCTAGGTCCTCTGTTCATCAGGGAAGCAAATCTGGTCGCCGACGAAGAAGGATACATTAAGAATCCAGCTCTTCCTCGTCCTCATCATCATCTTACTCGCCATCTTCTTCATCCGATGATTCCTCGTCCTTATCTTCTTCCAGTGACGAGGTTCTGAAGGAAAGGAGAAACAACAAAATCTCGAGGACAAACTTGACCGAATGAAAAGGAGAGGACAGAGCTCAACCCCCGGTGCACGCTCTAGGTCAACAGGCCAGCCTTTATGTCGAGCGATCAGGAAATTGGTACTCCCCAAGAGGGTCAAGTTATCCAAGCAGGAGTATGACGGGACAACCAACCCATACGATCATATGGCAAAATTTGAGGAGCATTTCAGTATGCAGGGAATCGATGAGGACATGATGTGTCGTATTTTCCCTTCCACCCTCATAGGGGCAGCAAGAGATTGGTATTCAACCTTGTCAAGAGGATCGATTACCAGCTTCCGAAAGTTGCGAAAGCGATTCCTGACCAAATTTGGCTGTACCCAGCCGGCACCAAAGACCACCGCCAGCTTGACAAGTTGGAAAAGAAGATAAAGTTAAAAGAGCCATTCGGTAGTCTGCCCCAACAGTTAATTGATTAAAACTATCCCTTCGGAAATCTTAAATGGCAGGATAACAGACATGAGGGGATTCCAGCCTCGGGCCCTACTGGAAAGACTGCCAGCAACCCTCCTGCTGGCAAGCGCCCACGTTTCCGGCGCGAAGCGACAAGAAAGGGGGGAGAGAGGTTTCAGGGTCAGAGTGAGACGGAGGACCCCGAGTAACTTGAGTTGAAGAATGTGGTGGCGTACAGTAGAAAAAAGCTTGAAGCAACTAGCAATGCTATCGTCTTGAAGAAACTGCCTTAAGGAGGGAGGAGGGTCATCCATGATCCCTGCGTCTCTGTTGGAAAACACCCATCTGGCCAGAAAGTCTGCACACATATTTGCCTCGCGAAAGACATGAGTGATCTTGCATTCCCAATCCGATAATATAAGCTGCTGACATCTATTCACAACCTGAAAATAAGGATCTCTCTGCATAATAGGTCCTCAAACTTTCCTTACTGCAAGGCGCGAATCAGACTCGATAATGACGTGCTGGTATCCTCTTGCTTTTGCCAATTCCAGTCCCAATAAGATAGCTTGAAGCTCAGACTGCAGCACCGAGCCAACACCCACATGGTTAGCAAAACCGCATAACCAAGAACCATCGTGCTGACGAGCAAGGCCACCAATCGCAATACACCCTGTCCTCGACGTAGCTCCATCTACATTGATTTTAATAAAGGGTGAGGGAGGTGGCAACCAGGCAATAGGGGACACAGCTTGAGTCAAAATTGCTTTCTTTCTGAACTTCCAGTGGATGAACTCACGAACACGAGCAATGATGATGGCGACTGCATTGGAAGGCCCTGTCTCAAAAACAATTTTCTTTCTCCATTTCCATATTAGCCAACATGTAAAAGCAAATAGAATTGACCAAGGAAAATTCTCCTCCACAACAAAATTTGATCTCGCAAGATTGAATCTGAACCATTCTTTCAAATCTTCAGTATAAAACTTCACTCGAGCGGAGCCCCTAACCCAGTGATTCCATATTTCTCTTGACAAAGAGCAATCTCTGAGTAAATGAAGGCTTGACTCGGATGTAGTACCACATCTTGGACATAAATCATAATTTGAAATTCCACGTCTTAAACAAGCTAATTTGGTGAGCAACCTGCCATGGGCAGCTAACCAAATAAAATATTTAACACGGGGATGGGGAGGTGCCAGACTTTGTTCCAAACCGGATTAGACGCTCCAGAAGGCAAGAGAAGTTGGTGAGCAGATGAAACAGTAAAGCATCCATTAGTGAAGGAAATGGAAAATAAAGAGCACGAGATTGATGATATTGTTCAATTAACAGCTGGGTCAAACACAAACAAAGGCTGGATCGCTTCACTGAACGCGAAAAAAATCTAACAAGTACTCTAGCAATTAGGTAGACGAAAGCCTAACTTTAGGTACGCAATCTTCCATAAATAAGCCAACTCTTTCTGGCTACAAAGCAAGTTTGCTTAGATGTCCAAACCCTACTACTAAATGAAATTGGACTACGAGGGCCCCGTGCAGCTTGCTTGGGATAGTGGTTACAGGCATGTGGAGAAAGCGCGTAAGAGTAATCCACCTCATGCTTCAAGGCAGCTGACCGCATGATAAAGTGGAGGCGCTTTCCGCTCGGGCAGACCATTCTTGTGAGAACGAGGGCTGGTCCAATCCGGGGTCTCTCTTAAACCAACCAACTCTCTAGGGAAAACTACTAGCTAGATGATCTTTGAGTCAGAATTCGAACTTGTTGACGCGGAGAGCCATCAAAGTCCAGTGGCTGATTTGTGAGCTGAGCTGCTCGATGAGACTACGGAGACCCTCTCACGCGGGCAGGCGAAATTACATGAAAGAAAGGCACCATGGGTGGAGTCCCCCGGAAGCACTACTTAGTGAGACGGAGCGGGGACATTCTCTCTTAGACCTTTCGGTAAAGCTTTCACTCTAATCGATTCCCTCGTGAACCGGGCTATCCTTTTTGGCGACCTTATTCCATTACGTCTAAGTCCATTCTTTGAATAGATCTTACGTCTGTTTCATATTCGCCCGGAGTTCGCTCCCAGAAATTTGAGTGGTCTTTGGAGGAAGCTGGAAAATAAAAAAATGCACTTTGGCAGTTTGAACCAACATAGCTCGCCCTGCTAAAGAAAGCTGCTTCGCTCGAGGTAAGACGAGAAGAAAGAATAGGGACCCCTTTGAAAGGCTTGGAACCAGGAGTGAAAAACCTGAAAGCTTTCCTACCTTCCGAAACTTCTATTCGCCAAGTTTCCCCTTAATGAACCGCCGGTAAGAGTTCACTAGTTGTCGGTCCTGTTGCCCAGCAGCGTGTCTTGAAAAGTCAATTTCATTTGCATGGCCTTGAGCTCCGCACGCATGTCTGTCCTAAGAACCGTTCGCGAAGCTTCCTGCTGGTCTAAGCTGTAAGAGTCATTTCGGAAAGTATAGTATCTCGCTCAATAGCAAGCCTTCATTTCGTTATCGATATCTTGACTATTGGGTGAACAAAGATCTCCAGTTTATCTCCTCCTCATCAATTCAGGGCTCGTCGCAGCTCTCCAAAGCCAAAAGATTATGAAAGAAAAGGGGGTATGGAGCCACCGTCGTGTCAGTAAGCGAGTAGAACTCTTCTTTACGTGCTCATAGTGGGTCTGCTGCTCACAAAGGGACATGCTAAGGCAAGCGAAGCTTGCATAAAGTTCTGAGTGGTAGTCTTTCTCTGTCTTGCCCTTCGTCCTTCTCGCTTCGGTCGAGCCAGAGCCTTCCTGAAATCAAGGGCTCCCCAACCCAGCAATGGCAGAAGGGATAGCTCATCCCCGTAGCAGAATAAGCGATGTTGGAGGCAGGGCTCCTAGAAGCTCCGTCGAAAGGGCAATGAGCTTTAGGTAAGAAAGGCCCATACTTCACTAAGCTAAGCCAGAAAGATAGAGAGAGTTAGATCCGGGCATAGCCATAGATGTGGAACTCTTTCGAAAAAGGTCAAACTTTCTCGCTAAAGAAAGAGGACAGGTGCGCAGCGGTTCGAAATCGTAGCAAGTGACATCTTCAATCAATAAAGACCTGGCTCAAGAGAAGATAGTTCCTTCACTTCCGGGCTTAAAGAAGCGAGTGACTCTCGCGGGTATCTATCAACATATAGAGATGTCGACCCTGTCGCTGCACTTGGAGGCCTTATCACTGTTGGTGCTTTTCATAGCGTAGTAGAGTAGCCAAGGGCGTAAGCTAAATTCTACTCTTTTTTTTTCTGGGGTTCGGAAGAATTGAATCTTTTGCCTTGAGCCTATCGTCTCACCTTATCTACGACAACCCTTCGACGGAGATATTTTCAACTATATTATAGAACGGCAATATCCCCTGCTGCTGCCATTGAAGTGAAGGAAGAAGGGCTACTATTGAAAATGCTATAGAATAAGTTCTTGTCTCTTTCCCGGAAACTGATTGACCTATTCAACCCAATATGTCCATTAAAAAAGAATACGCTCTGCTTCCTCTTAGTCTTACGATTCGAATGGTTGAAGCTGTGAGCGAATCTCTTTCAGGTACAGATGAAGAAGACGGTGCTAGTCTTTGAGGGATGTCCGCTCTTGCCACTGTCGGCCGCAGTTGGAGGAAGGGCTCATCGATCCCACACCCGGTCTGCTCCCCCTCTTTCTGTGTTCCCATAGGGGTGTTCTCAAGGCAATAGGGACTGTCTTTCATTCGTGTAAACTCTCTGCCCTCACCCGGGGCGCTTCCCCTTTGATTGATTTCGAAAACAACAAGGGGAGCTCGTAATCTGTCTTTTATGCCACGAATCCCCTAAGCATGGTTGGTCTTTCCGCCTTGCCGATGAAGTCTGCCATCTCCAGTCCGCTAGGGAACCTAGAACAAGTAGCAAGTACTCCCTTAATAAAGTAGGCGTCTTTACGAGAACGGGCTAAGCCCGAAAAAGAATAAGAGTACTCGATGAATTCAAACTCGTTAAGTTAGAGATTAGATCGCACGCTATTACCTCTGTCGGATTATATTCTTTCCCAAGCGCTTAGTTCGGGTACGACCGTGCTAGGAGAGAAGTGAAAAAGCTCCATTCAATTGTTATGATGTTAGGGCAACAATGCTACATCCCCGCTAGGGAACCATTCAACCATAGCAAGTAAACCCTACACTCGTAAAGACTCCTTCTTCGGCCCAAGACAGTAGTTTAAGAATCATACCAGTTAGCCTGATTTCAATTAGTCTTTGAATACCCCTGAAAGCGACAGGGCATTTCTTTCTATACGAAATTCACAGGCTTCAACAATTTCTGATCTCTAGCGGACTTCTTTTACTTTCTGTGATCTCTTAAGAGTGAAATTCCTTAGATCAAGACAGTAAGAGTCAGACTCTTTCCCTCGGGTAAGGAAAGCGGGGATTTCTGCCTAGCCGTAGGTGTCAGGTGAAGGGACAGAGACGTCCTATTTCTACTAGACTTGTCTCATTAATGTGAAAACTGGCAAGCTTAGGTGCGCTAGCTTAAGCAAAGCAGTTCGTTCAGGATGTTAAACTTTGTATTCAATCGGGCAAGCTTTCACATATTATGATTTGGACTCTCTATTTGAGTATTCCCACTTCAAAGATGAGGAAGATTTTTGATGCCTCGCCGAGGGATTTTGCCAGCTCTAGCTACAGAACTAGAAGCGAATTAGCTTAGCTCTCGAAACAACAACAGTCCTCTTAAGTTGTTAACGGTCGTAAGGAAGGCCTAGTTCCCGTTGGAGTCTCTTTTTAAGAGTATTGGATTGTCTCTCTCCTTATGGGCCAGTAACAAGGTCTTTCAATGAATAAAGAAATGAATGCCGGGCTCTTTCTTTCACTGCTAAATGATGGTTTTTTCACTTCTCACAGCTGCTCTTTCCACACCTCCGGATATCTGGTGCCAAAATTGTTGTGCGAAGAGTGCGTAACCGTTTTCACGATTGTCAACTGGCTTTTCTTTTCCCCTTACTTGGCTTAACAGAATGCGAGAAAATCGGCCTGGCCCGGTCGCCCTACGCAAAAAATTGGGTTGTCTGTCTTCTTGTTCAAACTCCAAAGCCCTTTTATTCTTGTTGTAACATGGTGTGGTCTAGTCCCAGTCAATCGTTGTACGGGTCTTCCTCGTCTCTGGCTAGCATGAGGACAGATAGGCTCACCCTAGTGGATTCTGCACTCCCTAAAGAGTGAAATCCACTCCTTTAGCAAGGCTACGAAACGAAGGGGACGCGAGAGTTTAATATGAGGAATTAGATCGGCCGGCGAGGAATTCCTCTTCTTTGAATATTTAAAAAATAATAACGCCTAAAGAGTAGGACAAAAAGGCTGCTGGGATTCATGCTATCGAATAGGCGGTTCTTTGCTTGAGAATCTAGCTAGGCCCCTTTTTCTATCAAGATGCCAATCGCTGAAACTCGTGTATTAATGCCTACGGAGAGGTTTATTTACCTGCCGACTAGAAGATGTGTGCCATTAAGGCATTTTTTTTGTACAATGAAGGGCAATAGATAAAGGCTACGAAGGAACTGTGGGACTTGAGGAATGAATGGCGTCCTTTGTTTTGACTTCAAAATGTCTTAGAGAAGGAGCTGTAGGGACGGTGGATGCTACGAATGCCCTGGTTCTTCTTACAGAGTAGGCAGCTTTTGCCTCAGTAGAAGATATACCCAGGGGCAGTTAATCCGATCAATTGCTAGTGTTTTTCGAGGAATCCCCTGCTAGCTTCAGTTCTTTACGAAGTTTCTTCTCACATTGCATGGCGGGCCGCTCTAAGCCTTTTGATTAAAATTATTACCCACCGCCCTTGAAAGGCTTTTGCTTAGCCACGCGTACCGGGTCGTGATCCGGACGAAAGAATTCTCTTCCCAGCAAAACTCTAGCTATTGACTTTGATGTGTTCTCACTCACAAGAAAGCGCAAGTCCCATGTTGATACAGAAGTATGCCCAACAAACGAAAGGTTTCATGGTTTTCATGGTCTTGAGGCATTTTGGTTGACTATTAAGACTAGCCAGGAAGTACCAAAGAAGGATCATTTGGCATAGGCAGCGAGCCCCTACTAGGGCTGGTGGTTGGCTCGGCCATAGTTGATTGTCAAAGATTCCTTCTGTACTTCACATTCTTATGCTTTGTCGGTATGACCACTGGACTTTCCCTTTTATTTTTGATGATACACCACAAGGTGGTCTCCTATTATTCATTGATAGTTGTATACTCAAATCTTCCGACCTGACTAAAGCGCTTCGCTCGTTCGGCTAGGAAAAGGATGATCCAAAGATGGTCAGTCTTCTTCATTCGTACGGTCCAATTTCCCGCGGAGTAGTAATGACATGATCCTAGGCTTTCGTTTTCCCTTTTCGGGGACCGGGTATACTTCACACTCTGGGACTTCCTTCTACTTTCTTCAGACACAACTATATAACATATAAAAAGAGAGGTTGCATTCTACTAAGTAGTCAAAGTCTGTCTTTGCAGCGCTTCTACTTAGCAATTCAAAGAATGTCTTTCTAGGGTTGTGTACCAAAACATTGAACACTTCTCATAGTGGTAGCCTTGACTTCTGATGATGGGAATAGGACGAAATCCCATTTACATAAGCAGTCTACGTCACCAAAAGCATTCACTCATGAGACTTCCGAGGTCAGTGCATTACAGGCAGAGTCAGCCATCCGCGTAGTAGTAACCAAGTAGGAATATTCAAATGCCTCATACTGACCTAATCCGCAGCAAGCTTCGGTGGAGGCCTCAAGTCTACGTCTACCTAAATTTCTTTGTCCAATTCCGTCTTACCAAACAAGACTGCCTTCTGACCAACCCGCGGGTAATCCCTTACTGAGCCTACTCAAGCAATCTCCCATTAGCTGCTCTTTACTTTATACTCAAGCGATTGTAAACTCCTTATTTAGGCTAGCTACTTTGCTGATTAACAAGATTATCGCATTGGAGCTGTGACAGTTATGTAAACGACTTCTCTACCAAGTAATGAATCTGAGGTCAAAGCCAATGAGTACGCCGGATGTTGCATTTTCGCAGTGAGGGAAGGTTGGCTTGACAGGCTTCGTTCTGGATTAAGGAATGCCCCAGGCTAGCTCTTTCGGTATGGAGTTTGCTGTGACTACTGATCAATAAGGATTCCCCTGGTTGAGGGCCTTCTGCTTGGCTTGGTCTACTCTTGATTGGCTTGCTTGCTGCCGTAAGCCATGCACAAAACAAGACCTGATTCTCTCCATCTAGGATTCCTGGTCTGGAAGAAAGAAGACTTGTTTGTGCCTATCTTTTGAATCAGTAATATCCTTTCTTATTCATTGCATGTAATGAGGAATAAGTGAGCTGATAGCTATGATTTTTTGCTCGGAGCTTTCGAATTCCTTTACAACCTTCGTAAGGCCTAGCGAAGTGAGTCTCGGGTGAGACTCACAAGCGTTAAGAGACCTCCCTACTTTCCTTACCTGACAACCCGACTCTGACGTAGCTTGGGCCTACCAGACTGACTCCTTCTCTTCTACCCTCTTTTTTTCTTTCTTAGTCACAGAGAGCGAAGGAAAGCCATCCTTATTACCAAATATTCTGCTCTAGGCCTAGTGCTACTCGCAGTAGATTCAACCATCTGCCTAGATCGGAAAGAGTACGCTCTAAGAGCAGCTTTCCCCGTTCTGACCGATGCATCCAGAGGCCCCCTCTAAGATTGATTGAGTTAGCCGTAGGTAGGAAAGATTCCCACTCTTTTGACCTTCCCTACCCTTCCGGGTAGTTCTTCCTTATGATGGTGGGACTGTAAAAGCACCGGTTGAAGTACCAACACCAACTACAGCTTTTTTCTACTGCAGCTACGGCTGCTGATCGATCTAGTCTAATAGTTTTTCTCGGTACCGGTAGAAGTATAATGCTACTATAGCCGAAAGGTATTATGCTAATCATGATTTCCGCTCATTGCCGTTTGGAGTTCGATGAGCATTCAAGCTAGTCAAAATGCTCATCACACTATATGATAATTCCAGGGCACAACAGAGGCATGCCAGCATCAGCTGAGGAAAAACCTTAGAACTAGCATTTTGCTTTCTTTAGTGGTGGATCATTTCGGTTTCAAAGTAGCTCCTTCTTTTCAAGTAGGTGAGTTCCCCTAGGGAGATGCTTGGAATCGGCTTCATCTAGCCTTGAGGGATTGAGGGTAACGTCTGATCAGTGGTTTGGTGGTCTAACTCGCCGAACCCGGACACCAGCAGCTCGGGTATTAAACTAGGCTTTCTGCCCATCTATCGGCCATAGGGGATGCTTTAAAGAGTACCTGTTCTCCTTTCTTTTAGGAGTTAGGAACTAGGGCAGCTAGGGAAAGTTCGTTTGATAGCCAGCAGGTAGTTTAAAGAGTTTTATAGTAATCCGCTTTCAAGCCTGCTAGGTAAAAGAAAAGAGGAAAGGATCAAGGGCTAGAGCCATTTTAAACCAGTGCCAGGTAACACACTTTCTATATTACCAGTCCTACTTCTATCCCTAAGGACTTATTTGATCCTACTAATGCAAACCATTGGTTGGGGAGGATATTGAAGTGTTGTCTATCCTATTTTTCAGTTGCCTTGCTGAGCGAGTTGCAGTCCCTTCGGCTTGAGATCCTGCAATATCTTTTAAGCTTAAGCCAGCATTCTAAACCAATGCAATTCTGTATTGTTTTAAGGGAGTTCCTTGTTTGCATACGAGAGAGGTCATAGCTAGCAAGACAGTAGTTTGAAAACAGGATTCTTTCACGATGAAGAATGACCTTGAAGTGAAGTACTCTTTCAAGTAAGGATAACAGGTTTTAGGGAAGGGGAAGCTCTTTTTTTCAGGCCAGAAAAGCCAGCAAGAAGGGCTAGATCAAAGGCTAAAGCAGGCCAGTTTGAGATGTAAAATATCTAACTTAAGATAGTTATCTTGCAAGGCTAAGTTCCTCTATTTCCCTTAGCAGAAGGCAATAAAAGCTTAGGCGTGGATTCCCAACTAGAAGCAATCAAGTTAGAAAGCAGGAATGGCGCGGAACCGGTGTGAATTCCATTTCCATACTGAACCAACTCTTCTAAGGAAAGGTTTCACATAAGCTATATCGCTTCTTCCCCTCGCCCGAGAGTAAGGAGCTAACCAAGAGAAACTAAGCTATATGGCTTTCTTGCTGTAATGTATGAAAAAGATCTCCCCTACTTTTTGAATTCAGTCTGGCTCTCTTCTTGAGTCATAAAGTCTCTTAGCTGCTCGGTGACCGGCTTTGCGGGACCGCCATAAGGCCTGGTCCACGCGAGGCAAAGCTCTATTGGGCGAGCAGTTTATCGATGCATTTGACTCCTTACTAAATAGTTTAATTGAGAAAAAACCAGAAGAATTGTGTAAAATAAATGAATCTATTCACGAATTGGGTTTGAACCCTGGGCTACTTTCCTCTTAGTTGATTGTGATTCACTAAAAGAAACCTGACAAGACGAATCTCATTTCTATACGCAATTTAGATAAGAGTCTAGCCCACCGTTCCAGCGATTCTGCTTGTTCTAGCCCTCCCTTTACGCGAATTGGGTATTACCGGCCGATGGCGAATAACTCCTCACAACAAAGGTTAGATGCTTGCGAGGGAATTACAAAAGTAATGAGATTTGGGAAAGTACCAATCCAGATATGAAATGGAGCACAGCTCAATGCGCACTTCCTTCCTGGCTTATTTAATTTCATACTGAAAAGCACAGGTACAGTTGAACAAAGCTATTCAAGGCTTTCCCTCTCGGATTTAGCGCACACTGACTTCCTAATAGTGAGATTCCTATAGTCAAGTCTAAGGAATGAGATGAGGGAGAAAATGGGAGTCTATGCCACCCCGGCTTCACACTAACCGTACTTCCGGCAAACAGAACTAGTTCTCGAGGAAGATTGGAAAAAAGCGGCAGGAGATTCTCTGGATTCACTTTTCTATCTCATCCCTTAGCGATCTCACCTTATCCCTTACTTACTGAACTAGCATCGATAAATTCTCTTCCCCCCGGGCGCTAACTCTGACTTCAATTAATTCCATCATAGCCCTTGAATCTTTCAGCAACTTGTTGGGCAGGAACCCTAGCTAGATTACCAAATCCCTATTTCCCGAACTGCTTGAAGCCCGGAGGTGACTTCGCTACACTAAGGCGAAGTCTTAGTTCAGCCAGCCCATTAGGCTTTTTCTTGCTTGAAGAAGGTTTCACTAGAAGAGCAGATTCGTTCACGTCGGACTCTCACCCGTTGGTCTCTCTTGGCAGAGGAATGGAACCTGTTGGAGAGGGCTTTTCAATAAGGCTCGACTGGTTGGAAGCGCAACTAGTCTTAGCGAGCGAATGCGACGCTTGACCAATGTTGTTGAATCAATAGCAGAGTGAGATTGAGAAAGCATGGCTCTCTAGCCGGGCTTAAGCGAGTTCAGCCGAGGGTCAAAAGTTTTCAATGCTCGAGACCAAGGCAGCATCAAAGAAAGATCTGATCACTGTCCTATATCAAGGAATATAGCAAGTGTGCCGGGAGTGGTAGCTGTTTAATGAATCTCTTTGTGGATCACTTTTCCTAGTCGCATAACCAAAGAAGAGGCATTGTCTCAATGAGCATAAAGTGTAAAAAAGTCTCTTGCGCACACATCCGATATCGGTTTGCTTCCTCCACTGCACTATAATATAAGTAAATAGTCGAAATGTGTAATGACAACGAGAAGACTGAAAGCGAGATTGCAGGCGAGTTGGTTAACGCGGATCCCAATTCATCATAGTAAATCCACCTTGTGATCGGTTCGCAGAAAAGAGCTTGAATCCCTCATTGCTATCGCTTGAATTCATCTATTTGCTCATAGATCTTATTTGTGGTCAACGAAGGGAATGTTCAGCGAGTATGCCTACAATCATCAACGTAGGAGAGGAGAGGCGACCAACGGAAGCTCGACTGAAAGGAGAGGGTAGGGGTGGACATTCAACTATTCCCTTATCGGCTTGGGCTGACCGCAAAGGCATGACCACTACCGGCAGCAGAGATAGAGGCGTAGGTAGAAGTGTATCCATATGATATGGATACGAATCAAATAGTAGCAATCCTTGTTACATATCCATATATATATATAGTAAGCTAAAAAAACATTTTATGTGCCATAAGCACCCATAGTAGCACCTTGACTCAGTACCCCAAAACTATTGAATCTCACCATCATCCGATCTCATATTGTAAAGGGGAGCAAAGGAAGTAGTTTATCCTGAATTCGAAGCGGAGCGGAATGAATCGAATTCCCTAGGAAAGGCACATTTATCAGATGCACATGACAAAAATGCGCTCTTAGTAGGATGCAATAAGGAGCTTACTTACTTTCCCCGCCACTTGAACTCGCGTACCAATCACACCATCACAAAACATAAGGTACCACAAACATAAGATATGCTACACAAAAACGAGCTAAAACGAGGGATCCAAAATTAGAGGGACCCCCCTATACAAAAAAAGAATGAGCTATTATGGACAAGTGTGAAAAAATCAACAATGAAAAAAAGTGTGAAAAAAGTGTGAAAAATGAAGTGTGAAAAAATCAACACTCACAAAAGAGGAACCACAACCATAAGAACCTAACAGAACTTTTCCAAATGTGGGTTCATTTTTGCTTATTATTAATGAACCTACGGGTGCATTTTTGCTTATTATTAATGAACCTATGGCAGGATTCATTTTTGTATTGCATTTCTTTCGTAACAGTATCGCCTTAGGGAAACCTATGGCAGGATTGAATCCGTATTGCTTAGGTCAAGTCAAGGAATCTATTCTCGTTTCCCTTGGATATAAAAGAGGCCAGGAAAGCAGAGGTGAGGTCCGGAGAGTGGGACTACCTTGTCCCTACGTCTTGTATTGCTTCTCTTCCCTTCCATTCACGACTACCTTTTGTATTGTATTTGTTCGTACCAAGGAAGGTGCCTGAGATCATCTTAGGTTAGGAAAAATGCAATACAATAGACAGCACACCTTTAGGATACAATACACATTACGTGCCAAGGTGATTGGCCATCTACCCACACAAATATACCAATACCCACACAAATAGACACCAGGGAAGAGAATGCAATACACCAATACCAGCACTACTAATAAGGGAGAAAGAGGGGAAATTATATAACATAGTACACCCCTTTAGCACACCAGGGAGAGGTAGTGTGACACCAATTGGCCATCTACCTTAATAGATAGGAATGAAATGCAGTCCAAAGCCCACACTGAGACCCAATGCACACATAATCAAATAAAATACGCTGGAGCAACTGCGATAGACCCTTTTCAGATGACGGACTTAAGACAGATACCCTTTCACGTACCAGTTTGAGTCCCGAACTGAGTTATGAACGAACTATACGATATCTGAAGAGAAGATACTTGTCATGTGGGCGAATGAGCAGAGAAGATACTTGTCATGTGGGCGAATGAGATCAAACAAAGATTATTCAGAGAAGATACTTGTCATGTGTGCGGATTCTTTCGTCGCTCCTTGAATTTAAGTCAAGTTCGTTAGTGTAATCGCTGTAGAGGTGGGCCTTTCCTTAGTTTATTGGATGGTGGTCCATCTCGTGTTGAGGTTAGAAAACCTTGGCATAATTCCCCGGGCCCTTCTCCCTGGCCTATATCCCTTTCCCTGGCCTTCCTCTCCTTCCATGGCCTAGGCGGATCAGATGTAGTGGATAGGATCCAAAGCAGCTAAATCGGAGCAGACATCGGAGACATAGGAGCTGGCCCTCAGCGTGGAGAGCATAGGTAGGCATATACTACTGAATCATTCAATTCATGGTTGCTTTAACTATAGTTGCACCTAACTACGGAACTTAATTTGAAACCCGCGGTGTGAAGCTTACTATTGCTATTCTTTATTTAGACCCGTTCATCGCTCCCGTTACGAAGTTACGAACTTTATTTAACTTGATTATAGCGCTTAAATAAAGTGAATCGTTTGGAACCAAGAGAAGAACAAAACGGAAGAAGATCATAGTTGAAGCATCTTCTATAATCAGAAAGATCAATCTGAGCCACGACTCTTGACCCCCGCCAACCCTCCCCTTAGGCGCTGCCGTTGGTCGCTCCTCGAACCTCTGCTATAGAAGCTAGGACGTTGGTTGCCTTCTTACTGTTTTATGCTTAGCTTAGCTTCTTCCTCCGATTACGGGCCCGTCAGACCCCCACTTCCTGTCCCTCGTGAGAATGGATAATTTAGTTTCGAAGTAAGATAGCCGCTGCCTAATTAGACCCAGATACCCAGATCAGCACCCTTCAAGTGGGACCGCCTCGCGGAAAGGAAAGAGCAGCTCTACGTCGCGGGCCAAAGCATCTTCAGTTCCTGGGACCATGCGTTGAGTATAGGGCTATCTATTCTCTATTCTCAATGGAACGAGAGCGAAGTTAACCTTCCTTTAGGGCCCAAGCAAGAGCCGAGGAATGAATCAACTCTGACCGCTACGTGGTGACTTAATAGGGCGAGGGAAACGAGGAATGAATCCACTTATCCGATGCTGGTTCAGAGGCGGATCAGAAGACACGAGTTGTTTGGCTACGCTTTACTTATTACTACTTTCTCCCTTATATAATATAAGACTTCCCGTCAGTGGGCGAAGATTCATTTCTAATCTGAATTTAACTTCCTTTATTAAGACTCGAAGCCGAGCTTATCAAAATCTACTGAGAGTGGTGTGAAGGCTATGGGTTTGTTCAACCAGCGCATTCATCTCTTTTAATGAGCGAGGGAAGCTAGGCTTGAGTATAGTATGGAGCGAGGGGACTACTTTCTAAGGAGCTTACTTGGGGGGAGCTCCACTTTTGGCCGTCTATTGGCGCATTCTTCATTTTACTACTTTATAAGCTGTCTGACTTTCTTCCTTCCCAAATCCCTTCTTTTCCTTCCCAAATCCTTTCTTTCTTCCTTCGTGGGAGCTATACGTGGATACTTTTTCGACGTCATCGCTACTTTCTGTTATTGATCCTCAGTAGCGAGGTGCGAGCGTAGGAGAAGGAAGTAACGAAGCAGTCCGTGGTGGGTCAGATCTGTGCCTATTCACCAGTGCGATAGGTACTCGGTACTCCTCCTTCCTTTGTTGGGCTCGATAGGTGTACTCTTATTGATTGGTATAGACCTCGATAGGTACTCCCTCCCATTGGTATAGACCTCGAGAGGCGCTTCACCGGTTCATGAATTAGACACTTGACTTTGAAGCACTTGACCCGACTCTCTTCTTTATTTAATTAAGCACCCTACTTCCTTCTTTCTTTCTTTAATAAGCACTTGACATCCTTCCCTCTTTCTTTACTTTAAGCACTTCCTTCTTTCTTTACGCGGGTTCAATTCTCCATCTATGAATAGAGCTTTCCGTGAACTTATCACGAGGAATAGCTCTCCTTGAACTTATCAAAAGAGAATAAAGTCAGCCTATAATTTCTAAGCAGAGAATAAAGTAAGCTAGCTATAGAGCCATCAAGAATAGACCTAAGAGACCTAATTTCACTCGTCCATCACGTCTCCCAAGCGTCCCAACATCACGTCTCCAAGCTCTTCGTAGTCAAAGTTCAATTGCTGAACCTCCCTCAACTCCGTCAAGACTACCTCTCTTCCGTGGCATCCGTCAATACTACCGGACTCTTTCTTCCTCTCTTAGTTAGCATAACCAAACGCTAGTATGGTGGATCTCTTTCTTCCGCTCCGTCTGGTTCAATCTCCCCTTAGCTCCGTCAAGACTACACCTCGCAAGGACGGATCTCTTTCTTCCGGCTCCTCTATTAGCTCCACCAAAGGAAAGGAAAGGTAGAGCGAAGAAGAAAGAAAGCAAGCAGTAGCGCATCAGCAGCGGATAGCTTGGGATAGCCTTGGGCATACGCATAGCTCGAAGCAGGCAGTGGGATAGCTTCGGTTCGGATAGCTTCGTAGCGGATAGCAGGGATAGCCCTGGGATAGCATCGGATAGCAGAAAGCGGCTTTGCAGTAGCAGCCAGTTCACCAGTAGAAGCAAGCAAAGCAGCGGATAGCATGGAATAGCAGCATCGGAGAAGCAGCGAAGGAAGAGATCGCCGAAGTTCAAGCTCCCATCCACTCTTTTCAAGCTAAGGCGAGGAGAGAAGACGAGATCTCATGCCGAAGCGGAAGAGGAGAAGTTCACTTTACCCAGATCTCATGCACGCCGACAAATGGTTCTACCCAGCCAGATCTCATGCATGATCCACTCTTTTCATGCCGAAGCTAAGGCAGAACGAGAGACAATAGACCCGATACCAGAGACGAGAGACGCAGCAGACCAGTCGGAGAACCAGGGATTACTTGACCAGAGACGATACCCAGCCAACCAGGGATTACTTGACCAGAGAAGAGACCGGAGGACTTAAATCAGAGACGAAGACGAGACATAAATCAGATAAATTAAATAAGAGAACAGAGCAGAAAGAAGAGAAATCACAGACGAGATGAGCAGTACTGGCGCTCCTTTAATGAATCTCTACTTCACATCACCTCGCATTAGGTCTAAGGTAATCTCCCCGGCAAGGAAAGAAGAGAAGAAAGAAGCTAATCTCCCCGGCAAGGAAAGAAGAGAAGAAAGAAGCTAATCTCTCTGCATCTGTGGTCTAATCTCCCTTGGTCCGATCCAACAAAAGTGGAGTGGACATGAGTGAGTACGGGTACCTCTCTCTACTATTCTACCTCAACTCTTTCTTTAGTTTAGTTAAGCGAGTGAGAGATCTCCCCTCTTTAGATCTCCACGTGAAGCTCGCAAGTCAACTCTCTGGAATTAAGCGAGTGATAGATCCAACCTCTCATATTCCTCGTTGCTCACCGCCAATAGATCTATTCCAGTTGTTCGTTACTGGCATAAGAAAGAGTGGGTCGCTCAGGTGAATATGCCTCGTTCTTCATTCCATTCCCATTCCTCCTAAGCTCCTCTCCTCTTGTTCTAAACTGTCTACTTTAGTACAAAATGGGGATAATGCACGAATTTGGTAATTTCAGACATTCTCACACAACTAATCTTCCGCTCTCACGACGCTCTCAATGTTGGAGTCTTCTCACGAGGTCTATTGGAGTCATTCCGCTCTCACGACGCTTAGTTAGCTCTCTTGACTTCACATTGGCATTCCGCCTTAGCTCTCTTGGATTGGAGTCATTCTTAGCTCAACTCAAGCCACTCCTTTCCTTATCAGCTCATTATATTAATTTAATGGAGGAGAGATCGCCTATCCCAAGCAGAGGTGGGGAAAGTTATGCAGCCAAGCAAAACACCAGCGGTGAGGATTTACAAGCGAAGCACCAACGATCAGTGGGACAGAGAGGGGCTATCCATGTTATAGTTCCTACAAGCGCACCAAGGATCAGTGGTAGGCATGAAGAGCGACCCAATAGATCTCTGGTCTGGTCGGGGTCTTGTCTCTCTTCTCTGGTCGATAAGGCTTCTAGGCTTGGCTCTGGTCGAATACTAAACTGGTTGGCTACACTAGTCTCTGGTCGATAAGGCAGCGAGAGATAAGCCTTGTAGTTGATTTCTGGTCGATAAGGCCGAGAAAGGTCCACGTAACTTTATTTGGTATAAAGAAGTTCCCAGGTCTCTTGTCTCGGGCATCTGGTATCGGATCTGGTCTATAGTATAGAGCATTATTGGGTATCGCGGGCATCAGATCTCAGGTCTCGAGGCTCCCACTGGTCTCTGGTCGATAAGGCTTCTATGGCTCCCACTGGGTCTCTATGTCTCTATCTCTGGTTCTGGGAGGTATCCATGTCTCTGGTTCTGGTAGGTGTATCCATGGCTCTCTGGTTCTGGTAGGTATCTATGTCTCTATATAGGGTCTCGTCTCGGCAAGATCCGGGTGTCGAAACAAAGGGGTAGGCTGCCAAGGATGGGTAAAGGAAGGGAACGGGTCAAGTGCAGTTCCTACTGTTTCTTCGGGTTATGTATGATGGGGTCAAGTGTCGAGAGTGGATTATGAGAACATAGAAGGAATGAGCGGAAGCATGAGAAATAGAAGGGATTAGGATCTTGATAGCTGCGCTAGCGACTTACCATCTTTATCCGAGCTCATAACAGACCCAATTGGAGATGAGACTAGGGAGCTCGAGACTACTCTTAGCTACTTCCCATCTTCATCCGAGCTCGTATCCAATGGAGATTAAACTAGGGATAGAGGGGCGCTATCTCACTCTTGAAAAGTGCCTATAATGGCTTATGTTCCCAGAAAGAACGAAATCTAAGGAATTACGAT
Source organism: Kaempferia elegans (assembly GCA_037974815.1). Classification (NCBI taxonomy): domain Eukaryota; kingdom Viridiplantae; phylum Streptophyta; class Magnoliopsida; order Zingiberales; family Zingiberaceae; genus Kaempferia; species Kaempferia elegans. The sequence goes on from JBBPFQ010727423.1 coordinate 20,493, forward strand.
TCTCACTCTCTTAAAAGCTTTACGAACTTTATTTGCTTTAGGCGCTCCCGTTGGTCGCTTTACGACGCTGACGCTTGTTCGTCTTGCTCACGTAACTTCGTGGATCTCACACGACGCTATCGCTTGTTCGTATAGCTCCCGATAGGGAGCGCACAGGAGACTTGTTCCTATAAGCCCGCTCGTTCCTCCTCTCCTCGTCCTGCCAATGTGCTGTAAACTCTTATGCGCTTGCTTGTCTCTTTTTCCCTTGCTTTCGTTAAATCTGATCTCATCTCTTTCTCTAACTCCACATCGCATGTCTTGCTTGGATGCTTCGGTGCTTCGGTGCTCTAACTCCTTCTCATCTCACGACGCTTAGTTAGCTCTCTTGCATTACGTTCTCACTACACTCTTTACGTCATATTGGCATGTTCGCCCCTTCTACTTAGCTCTCTTCTTGGAGTCGCATTCTCACTTAGCTTAGCTTAGCTTAGTAGAGTAGCTCTCTTGGAGTCATTGCAAATGATTAAATGAAATTCCCTGCCAATGAAATGATTAAATGAAAGAAATGACCAATCCACGTAGAGTTGAGAAAGAAGTCCACGTAGAGTTGAGGAAGAAGTCCAATACAAATTGAGTTGAGGAAGAAGTCCAATCCAAGTAGAGTAGAGGAAGAAGTCCAATCCAAGTAGAGTAGAGGAAGAAGTCCAATCCAAGTAGAGTAGAGGAAGAAGAAAGAACGTAGTTGCAGGGGCGTGAGGAAGAGAATCCATAGTTGAAGGCTCCGCGAGTTCTCTCTTAGCCGTCCAATAAAGAAAGTGAGTGTCTAGGCGAGTCAAGTCTCTCGTTCTGGTGCATTGTAGAAAGCTGCCTCGTTTACCCGTGGCGTGCCTCGGACGAACAAGAGTCATGAAAAAGCAACATGAGTAATTATAAGTTCAAGCTACGAATACGCATCTGACGGGAAGGGGTCCTCTAATCTCGACTACTCTATTCGCGGGCCAAAGAACTTCTTAAGGCAGTCAATCTTCCTTTGCTGCATAATAGCCATGAGAAATTGGATTCCTCGCTGAGGTAGAATCTTTTTCTCAGCGGGAGGATACCTTGGGACCAAGCATTCCTAATACGGGAAAAGAAGAATTAACCCAAGCTACCCATCACATCCTCCCCAGCTACCTATCACATCTTCCAAAGCTACCTATCACATCCTCCCCAGCTACCTATCACATCCTCTAAGCTGTTTGGTGCAAGGCTTTAGAGTCACTCTAACTGTTTTGTGCATATGAAGGGTTTATAGTCACTCAAATACCTTACCTCTTAAAGGGGTCCCCAACCCTAACCCCTCAATGCTTTCATCCTAATTGCACCCATCTATCAGGTCATCCAAAACCATAAACTGGAGACCCAATCGCATCACTCCTTTAATCTCCAATCGCATGAATAGTGGACTCCCCAATCGCATGAATAGTGGACTCCCCAATCGCATCCCTCCTGGAATCATAAACTAACCCTTTCTGGTATACTAATACTGTACTCTGCAATCGCATCAGTCCTTTAATCTCCAATCGCATCCCTCCTGGAATCATAAACTAACCCTTTCTGGTATACTAATACTGTACTCTGCAATCGCATCAATCGTCGAATCTGAAACTAACCCGTTCGGGTATCCCCAATAGAGGTATAACCTAATAATGCAATCCCCACTCCTTGACTAAAGCCCAACCGCAAGAAGAGAAGAGTCACGAACTCAAGCCCAAGAAGGGTCACGAACTCTATCTACTACCCCTACCGCAACCCGAATGGCCCAACCGGTTTATCATACCCCAACCCGAAGTATTGTATCGTATACCTGTTTCTTCTAAGACTATAAAGGATATTGACTTTTACCACTAAAAGGGTCCTTCAACCCCTACAAGGGTCGTACTACCACTACCCGATAACTCTTAATACCTTTCAGCCGCAACGCAAGGCTAAGCCGCAACGCAAGGCTAAGCCGCAACCCAAGCCCCATTCGCAACCATAAAGTCCCAGCCCAATACAAGGCTAATAACCCCACTACAGCTAATAACCCTACCCCCAGTGGAAGTGCCATTCGCAACCCAAGTCAAAACCCCATGGGATACCTGAAATGCCGAATACAAGGCTAACCTACCGCAAGTGGAAGCTAACCTACCGCAAGTGGAAGTGCCATTCGCAACCCAAGTCAAAACCCGAGCACAAGTAAAGGGTCCCCAACCGCAACCCTAAAGGCCGCAGCGCCATCATTCTACTCTATTCCTTTCATTTGGCTGGCTCTCTTTCCGTACTGTCTTTGAGGTCATCTTTCTTTCTGCCATCATTCAACTCTTGAGCGATTGGCTCGTGTATCTGCTACTGAATTTGCACTATTGCCCTTTGTATCTCCTACTTAATTTGCACTATTGCCCTTTGTATCTCCTACTTAATTTTGACTCCTGCTTGAGTGTTCTTCGGTTTCTGTACCTTCGCCTGTCGGCTCAGCTCTTCAAAATCGACTATCGTCTCACGGAGATAATCCTCGTCTACTTCTAAGATAAATTCAAGCAATACTCAACGAAATGAAAGCAAATCAATCTACTCAAGTGTCACCCCTCCTAACATCAAATACCGTTACTCACATCGAATTCAAGCAATCCTATCGTTCGTCTACCCTATGGTGTCTATCGTATCGTATCGTTCGTCTACCCTATGGTGTCTATCGTATCGTATCGTTCCGTCTACCCTATCAAGTCAATTCAATCTAAGTAACTTCCATCTACCTTTCGAAGCAATACTCTTCTCTTTTCAAACCACTGTATCGTATCCTTCGTGTACCCTAGAGTGTCTATCCTATCCTTACTCAATTCAATCTAAGTCACTGCCATACTAAAATACGTCAATCCCAAATCTCTCTTCTCTTTTGAACCCCAAGCAGCAACTCAAAGTGAATGGGCCCCAGTCCTGTAGTGTTTGTTCTTCTCAACTCCAACCCCTCTCCAACGAAATGAAATGAAATTCAAGCAAAGTCACTGCCATCTCCAACTCCTAGAAAGCCATACTCTTTTCAGTATTAGATTTCTTACTCTACGAGAGGAATACAAGAGATACGAAACTCAAATCAATGAAAGCTAAACTCTCTTCCCAACCTTAGATCTTTGAAATAGGAATAATTCCTGAACACGTCCTGTAAGATCAATAGTAGTTGTAACCAGTAGCTCTCTTCCTCATACTCAAGTCAATCAACTCATACAACTCAATCAACTCATAGAAAGCACCCTAATACAATAGAAATACTCTTTTCAAATCACTACAACCCATCAGCCCATCCGCCCCGAAGCGAGGGAAGGATTCAATCTACAACTCCCCTTCGCCTTCCTTCTTTCGGCTCAGCCTCAGCAACAGTCTAACATGGCTTTAGGCCATTGACTCTGACCCTCATATTGACGGTCGATCCCCAGCAAGTCGTAAATGGCTATATAAAGAACACTACGAAAGATCTATCGTAGTGTTCTTTATATGCACAAATATATATATTATTTCGACTTTCTCTTTCGCATCTCAAATTGAGAGCCCAATGACTATACTCCGTGGCGTCAACTGGAGTCCCTTCCAAGTCTTTATGCAGCTGTGTCTTGGGTTCCATTGGATGCTTGGTGGCATTGCAGTCTGCCATCTTGAACTGAGATAGAATTTTCTTGGCATAAGCTGATTGTCTAAGTCAAATCCGGCTCTTTTGCTGCTCCACTTCAATCCCTAAGTAGTAGGAGAGAAGACCCAACATCTCAAATTCTGTCATCATCACTATTTGTTGTTTGAACTTGTTGATTTCTTCTGTGCTACTTCCTGTCACGATGAGATCGTCGACATACACTCCAACAAGTATACTTGCTTCTCCTTCACCTCTTGTATATACTGCATGTTCTTGAGTACTTTTTTTGAAGCCAAGCTCTTCCAGACTCCTGTTCAGTCGCATGTTCCAAGCTCGTGGAGCTTGCCGCAGTCCATAGAGGGCCTTGGACAACCTGTACACCTTATGTTTCTGATTTTGTACCTCAAACCCTTCCGGTTGAGTAACATATATTTCTTCTTCTAACTTTCCGTTAAGAAATGCTGACTTCACATCTAGATGGTGTACTTCCCAGCTTTTATTTCCCGCAAGCGCAAGAATGACTCGAATAGTGTCAAGTCTAGCGACAGGTGCAAACACCTCTTCAAAGTCGATGCCTTGTCTTTGTACATATCCTTTAGCCACTAATCTTGCTTTATGCTTAACAACTTTCCCCGCTGAATCTTTCTTCAATTTGAACACCCACTTCAGACCGATTGGTTTGCGGCCTAAGGGGAGCTCGGTTAGAGTCCAAGTCTTGTTCATCTCAATAGATTTCAGTTCTTCCTCCATTGCTTCGTACCAGCAAGCCTTGGTTGCAGCCTCTCGGTAGCATGTCGGCTCTTCAAACATCACCAGCATTACCTCATTCTCTTCTTCATCAATACCAACCACTTCCTCAGTGTTGGCATAGATATCGGCAATGGACCTAAAACGAACTGGCCCTTCATGAGACTCGGGTGTGTTTGTTAGCAGAGGCGAGGTAGCTGCATGGGCGTCCGATGGTGGTGTAGGTGGACTTTACGGTGGTGTGAGATTTTCCGCCCCTGCCTCAATGTCTGCTGCAACAATCACCTCGTCGGTGTCGAATGCATCCACCACCATCAACTTTGGTAAGTTTTCTTCGTTGTTGGGATCTGCATTCCATGTCCATTCACAATTTTCTTGAAACATTACATCTCTACTTACTTGTAGCTTGCCATGCCTTGGATCAAATAGACGATGAGCTTTGCAGTCTTCCTCGACACCCAAGTATACCATAGGTGAGCTTCTGTCGTCAAGTTTCTTGAGGTGAGGGGCTGTATTTTTCACATATGCAACACAACCGAACACTCTCAAGTGGGCGAGATGTGGCTTTCTCCCCATCCACGCTTCAAATGGGGTACGCTCTCCTAGCGCCTTAGTTGGGAGACGATTTAGCAGATAGACAGCATGCCTAACCGCCTCTCCCCAGAATCTTGCCGGCATATGTGTACCCTTGAGGAGAGATCTTGCCATGGCCATCACGGTGCGATTACGGCGCTCCACAACGCCATTCTGTTGGGGTGTGTAGGGAGCCGTGAGGTGCCGCTCGATTCCTTCATTTTCACAGAACTGAGTGAACTCCGTGGATAGAAACTCGCCGCCCCGGTCTGTCCGGAGTGTTCTGATCTTGTATTCAGTCTTGTTCTCTGTCAAGAATTTGAACTTCTTGAATGCTTGGAATGCATCATTCTTTGCTGCCAATACAAACACCCACATCCACCT
>JBBPFQ010727630.1:0-14194 GCA_037974815.1 Kaempferia elegans
AGGGAGAGAGGCGTGTGCAAGAACAACCCTAAACAAGAAAAAAAAGAAGGGCGGAAGGAACGAAGGCAGGGACGATCAAGGATACAGGGATGACCGGGGTTAGGCGGTTATCCCTTATATAGTGATAATAATAAGAGGAGCGAACCTGGACGGCTTATCTGTTTGGTTTGGTGGGCGTTAATTACTTCCTAAACTACTTCAAATCATTCCAAACTTTTCCAAGCTTCCATTTTTTTTATTTTTTCTTCTATATAAGCGAATTCACTATATAATTTATGATCACTTAAAAGTTTTAATAAGCTTCTATTAATATTAATATTAGGAGTAATTTTTTTTTTAATCTCAATTGGAATCTAAATTCAAATTCGACCCAAAACTTTAAAATCATAACTTGAACCCAACCAAACCGATCAAGAACTCAATCCATATAACATGAAAACTCTATTCAAAATGATTTTTTTACTATTTTCCTAATATTTTTTCACTTTTATTTTAATAATTCATCGTTATCATACTAGCATTTATATTAATGTACATAAAATTATCTTAATTTTTAATATAAAATTTAATTTAATTCTAAAAAAATCTATAAATCTTCCATCCGAATCCAATTTGAATTTAAATCAATTTAAAAACTCTTAATTTGAATCTAAAAATTTTGAATCTAAAAATTTTGAATCATAATTTAATATTTTTAAGTCAATTAATAAATTGGATCCATTTTTGAGACCCTATAAAAAATAAAAATAATTCTTAAAATAAATACGAATAATATTTTATTTATAATTTTAAAATTCTCTCCTTTATTTTGGGACTAGGACCTAACTAAATGTAAACTTGGTCTAATTATAATTCTGTATAAAGGTAAAATTTGTCACAACCTCCACGACGGTTCATATCATTGGGAGAGTAAATAAACAAATTGAAACTAGCCATCCTATATAGGATGATAATTCAGCTTTTTACCAAATCACACACATAAGAATGTGAATTTACCAAATCACGCATCACACTTTCAAATTTACGAAAAGACGCAGAAGAAATTATGAAATTCCTTTTTTACTCCTGCCAATAAAATTCTAGACATGTTGGGCCTGATATGAAAATATCAGGTCTACTCGGGCCTGATATCTTATCATATCAGGCCCAACGTGGACGCCCAACGTTGCTGGAATTTTATTGGCAGGGGTAAAAAGGGAATTTCATAATTTCTTCTGCGCCTTTTAGTAAATTTGAAAGTGTGGTGCGTGATTTGGTAAATACGTATTTTTAGATGCGTGATTTGGTAAAAAGCTGAAGATAATTCCTCAATATTTATTGAAATCTAATTCTTATTCAATTATATAAATATAGTAAACCAATTCAACTATACGTAGTGGGCAAACTTGGACTAATTATAGTGACTTGATTTTCTTGATATATAAAGGATATATCATTGCTTAGGGCCGTCACTTATTAGCTTTAATTTTCTTATCAAGATACAAACGGTTTACCTAAATAGGACCCATTTCTCAATTCTCATCAAAGGTCGAACAAAACGACATATACACATGATTAATACTTTAATCTATTAAATAGTAAATTAAACATTAATCAATATGTTTAACTTGAAATTAACAATTTATTTATTTAATTTTCTCGTCTAGTTGAAATATAATGCTCGCGTTTGGTCAAATAGGCTTTTGCTATTAAACCTGGAGCACAGCGATTTCTGTGATCTGAGATAGATCTGCTCGTTGCGACCAACCACTTCTTACTCTTCAAATCCACTCGGTCTCGCACCAGCATCCTCATCCAACAACTAATGGGACCCTCCTCAGTCTGACCGATGAAAAATAAGGTATATTTGGAAGTATAACAATGCGGTAATAAAAACAATTCCGTGAAGAAGCACGTCGTGGATGCTTTGCTTATAAAGTTCTCTTAACTCCGACAATTATAGATAAATAAATGAATTCACAGAAACATAAATCGAAGTGGAGAAGAACTTACGTGAATCATTTTTGGCTGCAATCCCATCTCTCCCAAGCGGAAACTCGCAAATTTGCAAGATCTTCTCCTTGCATTACCCAAAAGAATCCTTTTTGGAGCACTTCTTGGGGTTCAGAGTCCAAATCTGAGGTCTCCCGAGGTTGTGAGGAGGGAGAACTGAGAGGGGGAGAAGGAGAGGAGAAGGGAGAAGAGTGATGAGTTGGAGGAGCAGAGGAGGAGGAGGAGGAGAGACCGTGTCTAAAAGATGGACCTTTTTGCTTTGCTTCGGCAGCTTCTTCACTGGCCTCCTCTTCACCAACAGGTAGTTTTCTTCTTCCTACGTTTGATTTCTCCTTCTGCCAGTGGATTTTAACTTTGTGCTTGCTTTTTTAGTTGGAGGGATATGAGCAGCGGTTTTGAGAAAGTTGAAGTGGGTGGAAATAAATTAGGATTTGAGAATCTTAAATAAGGGGTTTCAGTTTTTGCCCCTTTCTCTTTATCCATGAAAAGGGATATTATTTCTTCTGTTTCAATCAGTTGTTATAGTCAATGTTTCTGAAACTTGATGCTGTGATGCATGTGTTTGAGATATATTGTGAGCTCTATTTGACAAGAAGACAATAAGAACAGGAGTAGTTTGATGGCATGTTAAAGATTGATTAAGCCACGCTAGCTTCTATAGCTTAAGCTGCTGTTTATGTATAGGTTTAACAAGAAAAGATCATGATCTAATACCTGTATGCTGACCTAAATTCTTCTGACAGTAAGGAGTAAGCGGCCGTGAAACAATTTGTTTACCTAAAAGTGACATGTAGCATGAGTTACAGCACTGTTGATTTGTTTCTCATTGCTGTTTTTGTATCTCGATGACAGAATGTGGACAGTGCCTGAAATGAAAGAGAGTGATATAATTCGAACTAACAGTGCCACTGTACCAAACAAAGAGCTAATAGCCGAGCGATATTTTTCGCAAATGGTAATTTCTCAACATTCTTTTATTGTTCACCAAAGAGATGCTTTGACTGTTCAAGTGACTTCCTAGGTCTTATTTTATTCCACTGTGTTTCAAGGACATTTTTTGAATTAATAGTGAAGATATTTTTACTCTTGCCAAACTTTATACGGAGCGACACTTCATGAAAAAAAAAATCCTTTCCTGTCTTGAATGCTCTCTCATTCTTTTCAGATGGATCAGAAGGAAGAAGCGAGAACAATTCTAGGGGAAGGTTCATCAACCGTCGATGACCTTCAGTAAGCAAGCTTATGCCATCGTTATTACATCACATCCATGCATTTCATAGATGATTGACATCTTTAATTAAGTATCTTTCAACTTGACAAAAATTTGGGAAATCATGGGTACAGATTGATAAATAAAGCAGTTTCAAACTTAGAGATGGAACTAGCAGCAGCAAGGACAACACAAGAATCTATACTTAGAGGTTATCCAATACGACAAGAAGTAAAGGTTATTAAAACAATAAGACACAAGTATTTTATGGTTATGGGAATCAATACTGCATTTAACAGTCGCAAACGAAGAGATTCAATTCGTGCTACGTGGATGCCACAAGGTTTGCAAATAGATCTAATTCCCATCTACTTCAGACAACTGAATCCTTTTGATAATTGATCGGATTTGAAGCATAGTGTAGGTGACAAAAGAAAGAAGCTAGAAGAAGAAAAGGGGATCGTGATTTGCTTTGTTATCGGTCGTGGGTGAGCACCCTCTGAACTCGTTATAAACTAGTAGACCAACAAACGTTCTTCTGTCAGCGCTTTATCCATGAACTTTTTCTTTGTTGTGGAGTAAATTCCCTCAGTAGTATCATGTTAGTGTGCAAGAGAGGGAATTAAATGTCATTTGTATTCTTACTAACGTTGTATACAACAAATCGTGTCGATGTATTTGAAGTATTATGTTACAAAAAGAAGAATTGTATTTGTCACAAGTTGATTGCTTTGCTGTAGTGCTACTTCGGGTGGAATTTTGAATCGAGCCATCGATGCTGAAGAAAAAAAATATGGTGATTTCTTAAGATTGGTAAGATTGCTTTTTTGGTCTCATGCTATCATTCCACATTACAATTTGTATCATGAAAAGGAAATTCTACAATATCGTTGAGCGTTAGGATCTTGATCGTATATTTCTTTGCAGGATCATGTTGAAGGATATCTTGAGTTATCAGCCAAAACAAAATCTTACTTTGCGACCGCCTTTTCTTTGTGGGATGCAGAATTTTATGTCAAGGTTGATGATGATGTACATGTGAACATAGGTAAATTTCCTTCAAATAATATCTGATAGTTGAAGATTAACTCGTAAGTATCTGCATTTGTACAAAGATGTATTTTAGGCAAAATGTAAGGCAAGGAATAGCATTAAATTAATGAGTTTTAATACTTCATCAGCTAATGCTCCGGAGACGAAAATCAAACCTTTAACAAAGCATAATTGTGTTTCTTCGCATTCATATGTAAAATTTGACGACGAAAACCTTAAACAAAGCATCTTGATTATATTTCAAATTTCGCAGCAACACTTGGACATACTTTGGTGAAGCATCGAATGAAACCTCGAGTATACATTGGATGCATGAAGTGTGGCCCTGTCCTTGCTAAGAAGTATGTTTAAAACAAAATATTCATTGTATCGACTTGTTTTGCACTTGGTAAATAACCTATAATTCACATGCCTAGCTAATTTCATATCACAGGGGAGTGAGATATTATGAACCTGAAAATTGGAAGTTTGGAGGCGACGGAAACAAGTACTTTCGACATGCCACGGGTCAATTGTATGCCATTTCAAATGAATTGGCAGCTTATATCTCCATAAACCAGTGAGCTATAAATGGATATGATCTACTCTTATTCATTCTCTTAGTGTCACTAGCTAGATTAATTCTTTTTGTTTCATTTCAGGCATATACTGCACAAATATGTGAACGAGGATGTGTCATTAGGATCTTGGTTCATAGGTTTAGACGTTGAGCACATCGATGATCGCAAGCTCTGCTGCGGTACTCCGCCCGGTAATAACGCTTACATTTTTTGTTGATCATTGAGTAGTATAGCATTACAAGCATGCTCCATCTTTGCCTACTTTTGCATTACAAACTAACAAAAGTAGGCAATCAATAGATGCCCAAACTTCGAATTTGCCAACATCTAGCATCCTAATGTTGCTCTTTGCCATGGTGTGCAAACAGATTGCGAGTGGAAGGCGCAGGCAGGCAACACCTGTGTCGCATCATTCGATTGGAGCTGCAGTGGCATCTGCGATTCGGTTGATCGGATCAAAGAAGTTCATCAACGCTGCAGCGAAAACTCGAGTGCCATATGGAATGCAGCTTTTTATGATGCATCCCTTCAAACAAGAGTCAACAATGTAAATGTAGGAAAGTTATATTGAATGCAATATCTCAACATTGAGAAGGGAAAAAGATGTAGTTTATATTTTTATAGAGGAAACCCCTTGTTCACAATTCACAATCTTATGTTGTGGATCAAGAATCTATATAATAAAATTATTGGAGGGATTTAATCTGGCATATATACTGCAGAATAAATTATAAGTTTAGAGAATGAGATCATCTGTTCACAATCCGATTCTTTTGCAAAATTTTGTGATAAAAGGTCGGCCCAAATTTGTTTAGAGGCCCTGGACCAGCCCAAATTAGGTTAAAGGCCCATTTCGGTCTGCTCGTCTTGGCAAATATTTCGATTTCTATTTATAGACCGAATCGTCTTTGACGGCCTTCTTTCCATCGCAACTCCAAATTCTTCTCCCAAACTGATCTCTGCTTAACGCTCTCCTCGACTCCGGAGCTGCTTCGGCCACCGCATCGGAAGCGGCCATGGCGGAAGACCTCGCCGGAGGCGCCGTTGTCTCCACCGATCCCGACGGTCCCGACGCCGTCCGCATGACCTGGAACGCATGGCCCCGCTCCAAGGTGGAGTCGAGCAAGTGCGTCGTCCCTGTAGCCGCCTCAATAGCCCCGATCCGCTCCTCCCCCTCCCTCGTCGTGCTACCTTACCATCCCCTCCGCTGCAAGCCGCCCTGCGCTGCCGTTCTTAACCCCTTTGCGCGGGTCGATTACGGGGCTAAGATCTGGATCTGCCCTTTGTGCTTCTCTCGCAATCATTTCCCTCCGCACTACGCCGCCATCAGCGAGCAGAACTGCCCGGCAGAGTTGTTCCCACAGTACACCACCATCGAGTACGCGCCGCCACCCCTCGATGCCGCCGCGCCACCGCCGCCTCCTGTGTTCCTCTTCGTTATTGACACCTGCCTCATCGAGGAGGAGCTTGGATATGTCAAATCGGCCATGCGTCGCGCCATCGGCCTCCTGCCGGACCATGCCCTCGTTGGTCTGATCACCTTCGGCACCCAGGTCCATCTCCATGAACTTGGATTTTCTGATATAACGAAGATCTACGTGTTCCGTGGTACGAAGGAAACCACGAAAGAGCAGATCTTGGATCAATTGGGGCTTTCCTCTGCTGGTGTTCGCCACGGTGGTGTTGCTGGGGCGCCGGGTTATCCCAGGGGACCCCAGGCTAATGCGTTGCATCCTTCTACATCCGTCAATAGGTTCCTGCTTCCCGCGTCTGATTGCGACTACACACTCAATGCTGTGAGATAGACTGAATATATCTTTTTTCGTCATTTTTCACCTAGTTAAGCTTTTCTTTCGAATTTTCTTTTATTCCAGTTGCTAGATGAGCTCCAGTTAGATCGCTGGCCAGTGGAAACAAGTAGTCGGGCATTGCGTTGCACTGGAGTTGCCCTTACTGTCGCAGCTGGCTTGCTAGGGGCATGTGTTGCAGGAACTGGCGCCCGGATCATAGCTCTAATTGGGGGGCCGTGTACAGTTGGCCCTGGAATGGTACTATACCCTGCTTCATTTGATATGACTATTTTTGCTTTCTTGTTGGAATAATAAAAGTATACATTTTATGGGGTGGACTATTATATTAACATGGATTAACATACGAATTTCTGAAGATGAAACAAGATCCATGTGGCCAACCTGAAAAATATGAGACGTACAAGATGTTATTTGCTGATGTTGAAAGAATATACTATCAATTGGAATCCTTGAAGACTGTATGACTTCTTAGATAGCTGTCTATGTATATCTTTGCCTATCTTTAATTTTTGTTTTTTTACTTTTGGCTAAAACTAGAAGTCGTCTGAGGTCTTTGTCTCAATTCTATATGTTCATGCAAGTTTCCCAACTAATTGTAATGCTTTTGCAGTCATAACTGCTTGTTTGGTACAGTGGTAAAAGTAGCACTGTTTGTTTAGTACAGTATGGTAAAAGTGGTAAGTTCGATCCTACCCACATGGGTAACGCTTGAATCCAATCAGGCATTGCCATAAGGGTACCAATCACCAACTTTTTTTAAAAAAAAAACATATATGGGGGTGATGGGTATCCACATTTTTTTTTTGATTGGGTTCAGACACTATCCATGTGGGTAGGATCGAACTTACCGGTAAAAGTAGTATTTTTCTTTTGTTTTCCATAATTTTTCATCTACAGTGTAAGATTTGTTTATGGGATGAAACATCACCTAGATATGTGTGCTGAAAAAGTGTTTTTAATATATTTTGAAATAAATGTTTGAACATGCTATTAGTTAACTTCTAAAGCTATTTATTGTTTAAAACCTCTGGTTGTAATTACTTACAGTATATATATGACTTGCAGATTGTGTCAAAAGACCTATCTGAGCCTGTGCGTTCGCATAAAGACCTTGATAAAGATGCTGCTCCACACTTTCACAAAGCTGTTAAATTTTATGATAATCTTGCAAAACAATTGGTTAGCCAGGGCCATGTCCTAGACCTTTTTGCTTCAGCACTTGATCAGGTTTGTTTTTCTTTGATAGTCATTTTACCATTTTAAAGCCAAAGAGTCGCTGCAATAAATTTTTATGATCTTCAAACATGCTGTTGAGTTTGACATAAGTAGAAGATTAGGGACACAAAATAGACATGAAATATGAAAACTTGCACACCATCATTTTGAGAATTAAAATGTCTCATTAACGGAGGAAAAATTGTTTACTATCAATTTACATGAATGAAGATGACATACAATCTTGATCTTAATTGTAAAGAGACTAACCAATGAGTTATATATTTAAGCTTCTGCAAAGGATTATTTAGAGTAGAAAAGAGAGGAACAAAAATTTCTAAAAATCAATTTTGTTTTATGTTCAAATTACACCTAATATAGTGAAGAAGTCCAAGTGACCTGTTCCCATCCAAAATGCCAAGACACTTGAGCTTGCCCTCACTTAATCATATGAGATTATAAGGAGGAGGATACTCTTACAACTCATTTATGCTCCCTCAAACCCAACTCCAGCGTTGACAAGCTGAACGATTGACTCTATTACTTGGTAAAAGCTCAAGGGTCTTAGAGCTTCCCTCCTTCATATTTGAGCATACTCAAGCGCACCTCACTTAACCATGTGGGACTAAGAGAGGAAGTTCTCTCTTATGGCTGTCTTGCTCCCTTAGGCCAAACATTGCCAAAGGTAATGACTGACTCTGATACAGCGTAGATGCCTAACAAAGTCCATGCCTATTCAAAATGGCAGGGCTCTTAGGTTGGGAACCCATGATACTTGAGAATGCTCTGAGGTAATGACTGACTCTAATATGCATGTTTAAAATAATTAAATAGAATGTTATTTATGTGGCTGTATCTTCTTATATACAAGTTGTATGGTAGACTGGTAGCAGTACGATGTTCACATCACATTGTACTGAAGAAAGTCACCTTTGATATATATCATGCCTTAGTTATTTAAGATTTGTAGTGTTAAGGCACTCCTAGTTTGTCAGACCAAAAGGTTTCATGTAGATGCTTTATTTATCACTATTTCATGATAATACCTTATGTACTTTACTTATCAACTGACCAAATTTCAACATCATGATAATTTCACATTTAAGTGCGGTTGTCTAGAACAAATCAGATGTTAATGAACAAGTTCATTTGTTTGTAGTGTCACAATCGACCTACCATTATTCATTCACCTGTTCTTATAATTTAGAAATCCTCAAGAACAATGACAGAACTTTTATTGGAGACTTTAATTAAATATTGCCAACTAAAATTCCACGAGGTCATGAGTTTTGTGAAATATTGAAGTAATTTTCTTGTCCTTGAATATACATCCAGGTTGGGGTTGCAGAGATGAAAGTGGCAGTTGAAAGGACAGGTGGACTAGTTGTTCTTGCTGAAAGTTTTGGACATCCAGTTTTTAAAGATTCCTTTAAAAGAGTTTTTGAGGATGGCGAGCAGTCTCTTGGGCTTTCTTTTAAGTAAGTTGGCAATCAATCTCTTGGTTTCAATAGTTATATAAGACACGGGTATATTTACTAGATAAGTAGATATGTAAATTTGAATCCATTAATAACACATGGTTAGGTAGCTATAATCAATCATTCCTGTTATAGATTATATCCAAGTTAGGTGGGTTCTTATTAACAATCTGTGGTGTTAATAGACCTATTAGCAGTTGATGGAATTTTCTAGCAGAATCTTCACTAGTAGATACAGTATCAGCTTCTTATCCTCCTCTTCCCAAACTATTCATTCCCATTCAAATATGCTATGTTTTAGTTTGGTTTCACCTTTGGAGTTTCTATATTGAGTCTCAGTCCTTATCTTTAATAAGATCATGTTATTTGAGATTATACACTTACATCCATTTAATGCAACCATAATTGTCTATTTTTTGTCAATATCTTCTGACTTCTTCTCCACTAGTTTCAATTTGATGCTAGTTAATTGTACACTCATTCCATTAATCATCCTATTCTGGGCGCTCCTATGACTATAAAATATTCTCTTTCCTTTTACCTTTCATTCAGAGCAATATTTTGAAAATTAGGAATATCATAGGTCAAATTATTTCAGGTGTGGGAAGAAGTGGGAAGTTACTTTTATTTTTCTTCCTTTAGGTAGGTTATTTTGACAATTCTGTTTGATTTCTTTACTAAAGATATTTTTATCCAAGGAAGCAAATTATGTCCTAAATTAATGAATCTTCTTGTAATAATCTCAGTGGCACTCTTGAGATCAATTGTTCAAAGGACATCAAAATTCAGGGAATTATTGGACCATGTACATCCTTGGACCAGGTTATTCTATTTGAATGCTGAAGTTTCTTCTGTGGTTTGTGATTAGATGTTTTTTTGGAGTGAAAATTCCCTTTCTAATGAATGCACTGCTGACTAATGGGGATTTGCAGAAGGGAGCTCTTTGTGCAGACACTATTGTAGGACAAGGGAATACCATTTCATGGAAGATGTGTGGGCTTGATAGGACTACCTGTTTTACAGTTTTCTTTGATATTTCACCTAGTGAGCGATCAGGTCAACAAGGGATTCCAAATCCACAGTTGTATATACAATTCCTCACCAAGTATGGCGTTAAGTTTTACTATTATCTTTATTTCATTTTCAAATGCAACTTTTCTTGGTTATTGTAATGCATTGGATTCTTACAGCTATCAGAACCCTGAAGGTCAAATGAGGTTACGTGTTGCAACAATTATGAGGAAATGGGTTGATGGTTCCAATACTGAGGTTAGTTCTAAAAGGTTTCCTTGCTACACGTGAAATTCTAGATAGCTGTTGTTTGCTTTTCCTCTTTGTATGATTTTTTGATAAATTCACCTTCTTTCTTTATTAATAAATACTAGATATTTACCTGTGCAATATGTAGACATTATATAATACGATTAAAATAAAAGATTTAGAAGATTTCCCGTAGATCAAAAAATTTCACTTACAACCTCTAGGTTAGCAATATCTCATAAATCAAAACATTGATCAAAATTAAATTAAGTCCATTTAGAATCAATTGAATTCAAAACTAACACCGAGCATGATTTTGTTGATGATTAACATTATCAAATTTAATAATGTTGTTAATCATGAAATATAATTAACTAAACATTTATAATATTTAACATTTATTTAAATGAGAACATAATAGAAATTTAAATAATTCAAGCAAGAAGAAAATTCACCTCATTATGTAAGTCAACTAATAGCTCAACTCTTCTCTTTTTGATGCTGACGCATTGGGATATGTGCATATAATGACATTCATTGGATTGCATAATGCTTCTTTGATGATTTTGAGAACTAATAGCCCTTTGATGATTTTGCAAACTAAGAACACCTTTTTACTTTTGCCCATAAATTTTTGGAAACTAAATTGGCTGTATATTGCTTCTTGAGGATGGATGCTTGGAGATTAGTCATCTGTCCCTATATGACTTCATGAAAAATAAAATGCATAATAACTCCAGTAGATTTAGTGCCAAATTATTTTTTTGGTGGCTTGATCTGCTTTGAGCGTATGAAATGTTGAAACTAAAGGGTGTAAGATGGAACTTGGAAGGTAAACTATCTTCTAAGTAATAGATTAAATCATTTGAATAATATCGTGTCTCTGTAGCAATTAAACTTATAGTCGTTGGCATTGAAAATAATAATAATATAATTGGAAGTGCTCTTCAGGAAAATTGGAGAGAGCTCTTAGCTCGTCTGTATTATATGTAAAAGGGGATATTTTTTATGCTTTATAATCACTATAGTTGATAATTAGACATGATTACTTATCTGGAGCATTACTCCAAGTGCAGGAATTAGTTGAAGGTTTTGACCAGGAAACTGCAGCTGTTGTATTAGCAAGATATGTATCCTTAAAAATGGAGATGGAGGTTAGACTTGTTTTACCCCATTTTTAAAGCTCTCTTCTTTTCTCTTAAATTTCTTGCTGCAGTTCATAAAGCTGTAATGCCATTATCTCAGAATATCTAGAGATCCTTACACGTAACTTTAATTCTACAATCATGAAATATGCTTTCAGATTACACAACTAGAGAATTAATGAACTAACAAATGGTAAACATTTTAAACTTCAGGAAGAATTTGATGCAACTAGATGGTTGGATAGATCACTTATTCGTCTTTGCTCACGATTTGGTGATTATCGGAAGGATGATCCTGCTTCATTTACACTACATCCAAATTTCTCAATACTTCCACAGTTCATGTTCAATTTAAGACGCTCACAATTTGTTCAGGTACCATCTCTCAATCACAAGTATCGTTGCTACTGTGATACAACTCTTGGTTTATCATGTGTGGTGCATTTCTCATTGCAGGTCTTTAACAATAGTCCGGATGAGACAGCCTATTTCCGTATATTGTTGAATCGTGAGAGTATTACCAACTCGGTCGTCATGATCCAGCCTTCACTGCTTTCTTATTCTTTCAATTCTCCCCCTACACCTGCATTGTTGGATGTGTCATCCATAACTTTAGACCGTATACTGTTGCTTGATGCGTATTTCAGCATCGTCATTTTTCATGGCACTACTATTGCTCAATGGCGCAATTTGGGGTATCAAAATCAACCAGAGCACCAGGTATTGTTTGGTTCCACAGATGGATTATTTCTCTTCATGCAAAATGTTTTTGTTCCTAGAGATGGATAATGCCTTTCAAGTCTGTATTGCCGGTCACTAATCTCCATATTATTCATTATGCAATATCCTCCTAGAACATCAGCTTGATCGATTCATATCTGTAAAATGTCTGTCTAATTTCATATCCATTACCAATACTGATAGTTGATGTTCCCGGCATTAATCTTTGAATATAAAGATTTAAAAAAAAAACTCTAGTATGAGGCGTATGAATTCTTGCCTGTTTTCATTTACTTGCATTATTTTTGTTATTTACAGGCCTTTGCCCAGCTATTACAAGCTCCTCAGGATGATGCTCAAATGATCATAAAAGAACGGTTCCCTGTTCCCAGATTAGTCATTTGTGATCAACATGGTTCTCAGGTATTTTTAAACTACAACTCTTTCCTTGATACTTAATGTGCATATACATGTCTTAGTCGAAGGAATTGCTGCCCAATGTCTTCTGAGTGCAAAACTGATTTATGTTTGGTTCATAGGAATAACAATGGCTTGGTCTATTCCCTATTAATTCCCATGGAATAAGTACTTGATTGGAAAACTGAATTCAGATACCATTTTCATGGAATTTTATTAACTATTTCTTATTTTATTCTAGTAAGAAAATATTTCATGTAGTACTTTATCATTATGGAAATGATTTCTTATATTACTCCTACAAGGTCATTTCATATCTATTCAGTGCATGAACCAAACTAATGAATAGTTATTTTCATTCTATTCCATCCTTCAATAACTTACTATTCTTTTTCTACTGCATTCCCTGAGCCAAATGCACAAGTTCTTCTTGTTAAACAGTGTCGCATAAAGGAGACTACTTATATTGTACGAGTTGAATATTTTCTAATATATCATATAAAATCTTCTGTCAGCTGTTCGATGATTGCTAAAGTTTCTTTCTTCATTTCCTCTTCAGGCAAGATTTTTGTTAGCAAAGTTGAACCCATCAGCCACGTACAATTCTGCCCACGAGGTTGTTCCCGGCAGCGACATCATATTCACCGATGACGTCAGCCTTCAAGTTTTCTGCGAGCACCTACAGAGATTGGCTGTTCAGTCATGAGTAGAGAGGTTCTTACTATCAACTGTTCATAACTTCGACTCGTTCGTTTCCTCCCTATTCCATTCTGATAAGTAATACGAGTCCCTCAGTTTTTTCATAAACAAATTAAATGCTTGGATTATTTTTTTGCTGCCGCGGAATGCACATGATTATTTAATTTACAAGGATTTTGCTGCTTTGTAGATTGAAAGTCGAGGGGATGTTGTCATTAGTCATATTACTACTGTATTACAATGTAACGAATCTTGTTTGTGATTTGCTGTAGACTTGGAATCCAAAGCTTTATTTATCAATGAACCTTTGGCAATTATTATATTTAGTATGGCAGATTGGATAAAACTCAAGTCGTTTCAATTATTAATGCTAATTCGAAGATTTACTTACCATCGCAAATATTGGATCTTATAAGTTAAAAAATCATAACTAAAAAAAACTTAACTATATATATCAAATGACTTTGCTATCAATAATCTTCAAGGTATACTCATAAGATTTAACTTTGTAATAGCACTCTCTTGCTGATAAATTTATTAATTATACTGTAAATAGGGTTGATCCGGGGTCAATATCCGGTCAGCCAGTAGGCCAGGTCAGCTCCCTGAGTCAAGATAAAAGCCAGGTCAGCCG